>JARQZK010000791.1:12500-105000 GCA_030704885.1 Cynegetis impunctata | reverse complement strand
ACGTCCTTACAGTGTCTTCATATCAAAGCTGGATATTTCACATAATTTTTGATTTGACAGAAATTCGAGAGAAACAATATATATATATATATATATATATATATATATATATATATATATATATATATATATATATATATATATATATATATATATATATATATATATATATATATAATACATATATATAAACGAGATTTTCAATAAATTAATGCCTTATATCCCAAAAATTTAGCATGTTGAGAGCTGCTTTAATCCTATATCCCATAATTTATTTTACAGTGCAACACATGCTCTATATTCAAAATTTTAAACATAAACTTCCATACTATTGATTCTATATCCATTATAATAATATTTGGCTCTACGTTTGTTATGAGTAAATTGTAGCATACGTTAGTCCTATATCCTTGATTAAACATTTGCCCTATCTCCCGTGCAAGTATTTATATTTTTTGATTAACAGAGAAGTGTACTTTAATTCTATATCCAAACAACCAAAAAAATTTATTATCCTGACAAAACATTCGTCCTATACCCCTTACAAGATTTGATTTATCCATAACTCTATAGTCTACATTTATCCTTTGTCCAAAGAGCCAATGAAAAGTAATATTCAAGGCGCGTGATTATATTCTTATTGTTTTCAATTATAAGCAGATTTGGAGCGTATGACAAAAAAAGATTTTATAAACACAGAAAATTATAAATTAATATCTCCTGTTGAAAAATTGAGAATAATTGATTTTGAAAACAATAAAAAAATAGATTCAGAAAATACAGAAAATGATATGAATATTTCTATTACTATTGAGTTAGAAAACAATGACAAAAATAACTCTGAGTTTGCAACTATAAATTCAGATTTGGAGCATAATATGACAAAGAAAGATTTTATAAACACAGAAAATTATAATTTAATACAACCTGTTTAAAAGTACAACTTAAATGTTGAAAACAAAACTAACAATGATTTAGTTGATCCAGGCAGGAATTCTTCTAATTTGGATATTGAAAACATGGAAGTCATAATTCTAAACGATCCCGGAGCAGCAAAAGCTACATCGAATAAAAGTAATTATACAGTTATTGCTGAAGGTGATCCTTTTTATCAAAACGATCGAAGAGCTATGGAAAACATACCTAAAAAAAGCACAGCGAAAAAGTTAACCCGACAACGAAAAAGGCACAGACGAACACAGAAAAGAAATATTTGGACACTTTTGGAAGCTATCTGATGATAAGAAATTTCACTTTTATAGGAAGCACATACAAGAAAAAGATTGTATCCGAAGACGAAGTACCAAAAAAGATATAAGAAAAAAATGCATGAAGAGTATGTAAGGAACTTTTTTTGGGAACCTCAGCTCAAAAAGGGTTTATTACTTTTTTTAAGACTTTCCAAAATAAAACTACAAATATTCCTAGATCCTCATTGAAAGGAAAACATATTAACAATGTAGTACCTGATAAAAATAAGGATCTTATTCGTCAACACATTAAATCATTTTCGGCCATAGAGTCTCGTTATTGTAGAGCCCAAACTGATATAAGACATACATTGATTCCTCGTTAAATATAAGCCGTATGTACGACCTATATGTGGAATCACTTCCAACTAATAAGGAACCTCAAAAGAAATCAATGTTTACAAAAATATTCAATACGGAGTTTAATTTGGCATTTCACCAGCCTAAGAAGGATCTTTGTGACAAGTGAAAAGTATATAAAATAATTTCTGATCCATCAGAAGAAGCGACAAATGCACAAGAAGAACATAGAATGAAAAAAAAACTTGTGCTGTAATGAAAGAGAAATAGATAGAGAAAGCTATAAATTAAATAATGAAACTACCGCAGTTATCACATTTGACTTAGAAAATGTTTTTCCATTGCCAAAAATAAGCGCTTCCAACGCATTTTATCAAAAAAAAATTAAATTGCTATAATTTAACAGGTCACTGGAGTACAAATGGGAGAACATACGGCAGTATTTGGCATGAGTATATATCTGGCAGAGCTGGCAATCAAATTGCTAGTGCCCTAATTAAAGTTTTGTCCAGAGTAACGGAGGATAGCAAAAATTTTGAAAAAATGATATTGTGGTTGGGTGGCACAAAATAAAATTAGCATAATGTCTATGGCACTTCAAAATTTCCTACAAAGTGAGAAAGCTAAAAATTTGGAAAAATTGAACAAAAATTTAGCGAACCTGGGCACGGTAACCTTCAGGAAATAGATGCAGTTCACAGTGTCATAGAAAGGTACTTACGTCCTAAAGAAATAAAGAGCCCATTGGGCCTAATTAAATATTTGTGTCACATACCAAACTATTATAAGACAAAACTCACTGTTATGCAAATGACACTATCAGATTTTTATAATTATCAGGAAGTAGCTCAACGTTATATGTACAGTGAAATTCCATATACAAAAATAAAACAAATCATTTACTCAAAAGATAGACCACTGGGTCTAACTTTTCGTAACGACTTTAGTGACGAATTAAAGTTCCTTAACATTTTTAAAAAAATCAAACAAGTGAGATCGCCTCATAATTTTGTCAGATTTTCCTCAAATTACCATTATTATGGAATTTAATACTCGATTGCGCAAAGACAAAAGGGAACATTTGAAGTCCATGATAAAATACTTGGATGGAGTTGATTTGGAATTTTTTCAACATATTTTAAAAACAGAACCAATTTTTGTTGAGGACGAGAAAATAAAAAAGAAAAATAGTACAAAACATTTCATAATAGAAACTAAGGTTCTGGTGAAAAGGAAACTAGAAGAAATTGAAATTTCACAAGGAAGTAGTCTTGTCCAATAATGTAAAGAAGAAAAATGATACAAAAAAAAAGTCTTCAAGAAGTGCATATTTCAAAAACAAAAGCTTCTGCTGATAAGAAGATCCTAAAAAATGAAAATTCCTTATTAAAAGAAGTACCTGCTTTGCCAAAGAAAAGGTCGTCCACCAAATCTAAAAAGAAATAAAAATATATGGTTTGATGTTTTTTAATCTTAAGATAAAGTTTCAATGTTTTTTTGTTCGTTACTGTTAAAGTTTTTATACATTTTTCAATAATTCTATTTAAAATAATAATAATGTAGTATCGTATTTCATCGGTTTAATTATTCATTACCTTCACAAATTTTTTTATTGTTTAAAAATACACAGGGATAGACCCTTCTTTATTGATATAAAACAATATAAGGCGTGTTCTCTTTTGATCTATTTCCTCCTACAATGTGATACTTGATCTATATCCAAGTTTCATAGCAACTTTTTGGGTAAAATGACGGTTTGTGCCCTATATCCAAATTTCGAATTGTAAATTATTTATTATTATGCAGAGCAATTAATGGAAAAATATGCTTAATGAGTTCCACATACTAGTTATCAACGTTTAAGAACTATAAATTATATAAAAGTTAAATAGGTTTAAAGTTGAGGTGTGTATCATATTCAAAGTCGATTTCCCAACAATTAGGTTTTTGGATATAGGGCAAATAAATACTCACATGACGAATAGCTTAGGAATTTTATGTCTTGAATTGGAACTCGTAACGAAATTATTGTGGTTGAATGAATTTTTGGTTCGTTGAACTAAACAGCTGAACGATATAGCTGAAGAAATTTCACAATGACGAATTAAATGAATTGGACTTTCAAACTTATAGTAATACGAAATGACTGAATAAAATTGGTTATAACAATTGTATATAATAGTAATTAACGTTACAATTAGAGGAAATAATGTGTTTTTGGACGATTAGACAAGATTCCAGGACGAGATGTAGAAGAGCTCAGGTCCAAAAAAATAATTTCCTAGTACTTGAAAATTATCATGAATCAATTGATAATATTGAAGGAATTCAATTAGTTTGAAGTGATTGATATATTTAAATGACTGTTGTTGAAATCAGAACATGAAAGATGAAACAAACTTCATTTATTTGCTCAATCGTGATTATATGTTATAATTATCTCCGGCATTCAGTAGGTTTCATCGTCTTCTTTTCTAATGAATTTTCTCATCTTCTCACAATTGAAGATTTTTCATTTCTTCGCTTTGTAACAAAAACTCTTGTTTTTTCAAAGTATGATAATCTTGTAGGACGTGGTGGCTATGTTAACATTATAATGATTTTCTTCAAAACAGAGTGAATGCTCCACAGGGTATAAGATTTAGAAATGTCTAATATCCGTGGCAAATAAGACTGAATCAAGTCCTCTGTAAAAATCAGATCATGAAAAATATACTATCAATTTACATTACATCACACATTACATAAGGAGAAGGAAAATTCTTCAAAAATTTGAAAAATTATCACACAACTTTCCAAGGGAGTTTTTAAACACAATGTCGGTGGGATTTGAAATCATATACGCCACTGTTGCAGAGTAGATATCATCATGTCAGGCAGAACGTATTCTCGAGACGGAATTCTGCATTTTCGATCTAAGCGGTGAATTGTTGGTTTCCAATATTATTGGGGGAGAGTGCTCTGGGTTGTTATCCAAATAGTAGCTCGGTCACGATTTGTATTGGGAAACAATTAGAAACTTGTTAATTCACTCCGAGTCAAATAAGCTGCACTGATGATATCTAATAAGATGGAAACAGTTGTATTTAGATTTTGAGTCGGGTTGATTTGAAATTTTCTCTAATTCATCGTTGGATTGTGAATGTGAAATTCCCGTTGCGGAATAGGTATAACTAGCTCCCTTGCAAAGTTGCTTCATAACTTTTTAAAATTATTGAAGAATTTTCTTTGTTCTCTTTATCTAATCCTCTGTAGGACTTTTACATTTGTTTGTATTTATTCAACTAATTCAACAAATAATAATAAGGTAATATTTGATATTTTGCACTGAAAATTTCAATATACACATTTTTAAACTCGCTTTCAATGCTGCTTTTTATTATTTATTGTGATGATCGCAACCAAAAAATCAAAGTAATTCATGGAATCCGCTGTTACTACGTGATAATTTATCATGATGAAAAAAAACAAAACTTCAGTGATAATAAACATAGTAAAGTTAAGTTTTGCTTTTGTTCATAAATGTCAAGTATTTAAATTCCACTTTGGTTAATCGTTATTTCATTGCTATGGTTACAAAACAACTTCACTCTTGTAGAGCATAACTATTTATTGGAATGTGACATACAGACGGAGCTTAGGTGAGAACGTCAGAACATGGCGCTTCAAAACCAACTTGGAACACGGGTTCTATAAGCAATTTGAAAGTTTTTTGAGTTTTTCGTAACAATGTTAGTTTCAAGTGATAATGTGAAGCTATATGCAGGTGAAAGCTTACTCCAGAGGAAATACAGGGAAGTTGATAGGTTGGAAAGATGCAAATTCATCATACAATGTGAGAAAAATGAAGAGAAGTCGAGACCTGGTATCGTCAACTTTACTGCTTTTTGTAAATTAAATATATAAGACCTTGCCTTTTCTGATATAAAGTATTGTAATGCATTTGATACAAGCGTCACTAATTTTTTGTGTGAAAGTACTTTCGTCCGGATGAGTTTCATCATTCATCTTCAATTCTACATGTAAGACTTCGGCCGATAGACTTTCTTTATGAAATTTAGATTGGTCTCTTCCTGTAACAACATCTTGGTTAAATGCCGCATGGTTTGATGGACAATATGTTTTGATATCTTGAGTATTCACTATAGTATCGGATTTAACTTATTGATTATTTCTTCTTCCTGATCGTGCTCGGTCTGTCCAAATTCCTTTCCGTATCAAAAGCTTTTGGAAGATTACATGTAGGAACGGCATTTTGCTTCAAAACTCTGCCTCATAAAGGAAGCTAACCTTAGTTCAATCATAGGAGTTAATTACCTGGAAGAATTTATAATATTCTTTTGTAAAATGTAAAGAACACACCGTCATTTTCGGAGTAGTGTAATTCTTCTTCAGACTGATTTTCATTACCTTCAAAAAATTAATCTTTTCCTTTTCTACAAAATAATTTTCTTTCTCTACAAAGGGTTTGCTTGCATTCGGAAACCGATGGAAGCTAACACTTGCGTTTGTATATGCTTGAATATTGTTTGAATTACAACTTTTCACGCAACAGCTGTAGACTTGCAGATTTTAAGTTCTGCAAAATTTGCACTTTCCATTTTTCACCTTTTGCGCCTTAATTTATGAATTGAAAACTTGTAGATGCAATTGCACATGTTAACGTTAGAAGTAGAAACTTCACCCATCAGATCCCAATATTTTCATACTATTATTTGGTTATTAAGTGCAATGAAAACAACGATTTAATTTTTCAATTAACTCATGTATAATATAATAGATGACCCTGGTCAATTTCATATATCACATGAAGTGAACAAGAAAAATTCTTCAATATAATCAATCAAGCTTCCAAGGGAGCTCGTAATATGTATTCCGCGACGCCAAATCTGCATTCACAATCCGACAGTGAATTATAGAAAATGTCAAGTCACCCCGACTGAAGCTCTGCTTACAGCTGTTCGATCTTATTAGATCTCTTCAGTGCATGTTACCTGACTCGAAGTGAATTGATACACTTCTTATTGTTCCCGAGTACAAATCCAGCTAATATATGGATAACAACCCATAGCGCCCTCCGCCAAAGATGTTATAAACCAACAATTCACTATTTAGATCGAAAATGCAGAATTCCGTCTCGAGAAAAAACAATTTCTGATATGAAGGTGTCTACTCTACGATATTTGCGTATGTGATTCCAGCGCACACTAGTATAGTAGTGTTTTAAAAACTCTGTATATACTCACGATAACGTGCTCCGTAAATAGTTGTTGCGATGTTCGCAATATTCAACAATCAATTCATGTATATTGTGCTAGGTGACCATGGTAAATGTCATATTATCACATGAACTGAACAAGGAAAATTCTCGAATAATTTAATATTATCAAACAATTATCCAAAGAAACGCGTTATATGTATTCCGAGACGCGAAATACATTCAACCATCTGCCTGGAAAGATTGTTTGATAATATTAAATAATTGAAGAATTTTTTTTGTTCAGTTTATGTGAGATATTAGCTTTTTGCATTACTAGGGAGTAAAGTGCCACTTTTCCTCTCGTAGGATGTAGGTTGCCGACTTGAAGCGGAGAGCAGTAAACATCCAAGCATATGATTTTTCCTTCTACTCTAAATTGAACCTTTTTTGAAACTTTATTTACAGCACAAATAACGAATTCATGTTTAATGTCACTGTCAGTCACCAACGGCATCCTACATATTCAAAATGAAAAGGATGAAAAATTATTTTCCTCCCTAGGGAGAGAAATACGACTCTCCTCCCTGATGTGAGGGAGGAGAGTGAGTACATTCTGTAGGGGTAAAAGGAAAAACTATTTCCGTCCTAATTCGAGAAATACGTAATTTTCGTACTAGGTAGTTTCATTTAATCTGACTAATTTGAATATATTGATGTGAGGAAGAGCTATAAAAAAATTTTTCCATGTGTTTTTGTAAGACACCCATAAGTATTTAGAGTTATATAGAAAAAGGTAACCAGATGGATGAAGTTCTTATTTCCAATGTTAACATGTGCAATAAATTGCATGTAGGGTAAACTTTCCTAAATCGTACCTGTTCCTAAATCGTACCCCATTCAAATTTCGCACGCCTTGTGTCTGGCTGCGCATCTATCGGTGGCAATCGGCGACTTACGGGTCGACCATGTTATATTCACATATTTGACAGATGTACGCTCGTTCCGCCGCGAAAATTTCACAAAAGTCTTTTTAAAGCGACATTACTGTTGGACTGTTAGTTTACGAAGAAGACAATTTTTCATTGAAGACTTGGGTAAGTAGAATAATAGTTATACCTCTGAAAAGCTTATCATTCAAGGTGTATTCCATAGATATTGTGATATTGTAGGTTAAGTTTCCTGACAGTGACACACTCGAAATATTAAATCTAGTCATATGCCTAAAACGTAGCTACACATATATCCCTATTTCGTACTGGTACGATTTAAGATAAATGTCTCACTACGCATGGTTTTTCTACCTACAAGCACTAAGTATTTTATATTTTATTTTTCATGGAATCTTTTTGTTATTCATTGCATGTTGTGAAAAAATATAGCAAAACATTTTCCATTTGCAGATCACAATGTCAAAAAGAAAATATAATTCTTGGACAGAGGAGGACATGAATGAGGCAATAGACAAATACCAAAGCAAAACCATGGGCTTCAATGAAGCTTGTCGTTCATACAAAATTCCTAAGCCTACATTTAGGCGACATATAAACAACCTAAATAAACACAAGAGACTTGGAAGACCAAAGGACCTGACGGCTGCTATGGAAGCTGAATTAGTACAACATATTCTGGAACTGGAGCCATGTTTTTTTGGATTGACAATCAAAGAATTGCGCCGCTTAACTTTTCAAATAGCTGAAAAATATAATCTCCATCATCGTTTTAACAAGGAGAAACAGTTAGCCGGTTGGAAATGGTACTATAAATTTATGAAAACCCACCCGGAAGTCTCCTTACGAACACCTGAGCCAACGTCAATGGCACGTTGCAAAGGTTTTAATAAGCAAAGGGTTACGGATTTTTTTGACAAATATGAAAAACTTCTTGATGATCACAAGTTTTTACCCCAGCGAATCTTGAATGTTGATGAAACTGCGCTAAGCACTGTCCACAAGCCTTCAAAAATTCTGGCAAAGAAAGGAAAGCATCAAGTGGGTGCTGTAACAAGTGGCGAAAGAGGTTTAAATACTACATGTGTTTGTTGTATGAATGCTGCCGGAGAATTTATACCGCCAATGCTTATTTATAAGAGGAAGCGTATGGCCGATGTACTAAAAAGGGGTGGCCCACCAAACACTCTTTATACCTGCTCGGATAGTGGCTTATAACCTCTGAGCTATTTTTAGAATGGATGAAGCATTTGATAGGATGTACCCGGTTGGAAAAAAGTGATAAAAAACAGATGCTTTTGATTCTTGACGGCCACTCAACTCATACCAAAAATATTGAGGCCATAAATCTTGCAAGAGAATACGGAATTATAATGTTATCCCTTCCGGCACACACCTCGCACCGTCTCCAACCACTGGACAAGTCCTTCTTTAGATCTTTGAAGCATCATTTCAATGAAGTATCCGAGGGCTGGATGCGCACACATCCGAGTTGTGTTATAAAACAGGCAGATATTGCCGGACTGTTGGGCGTAGCGTATCCCAGAGCCGCCTCTATGGCTACAGCACTGCACGGATTTGAAGCATGTGGCTTATGGCCTCCTGATCGTTATAAGATCAGAGAAGAAGATTACGTTGCAATGGAGACTAGTTCAGACGAGAAGGAGGGTAGAAGCATTCTTGAAGAAAATGACGTTGAAATAAGGGACACCTTAAGTTCTGGGGGCGTCAACACACAAGCTGAATCTTCAGAGAACACGAGTTCAAAAGCAAACATTAGACAAGTAGACCCGTTCGATAATCCAAAGCCATCTACAAGCAGTTGTGCTACAAAACAATCTGATTCTCCGATCCTAGGAGAAACTGTACAATCGCCAGTAGAGAAACTTTCAGTGCCCCTGAAAGAGACCACCAGCGCCTGCTCTGCTGATAAAAGATCGACGCCCAAAGATTCACAGCGACTTATTAGATCTTATCTCCAGGAGATCTCTCCTATTCCCAGATTAAAGACTACACAAAATAAGTCGTTTAAAGGTACCACTGCATCTCAAGTTTTAACAGAGAGCCCTTATAAAAATGATATAGAAAAAAAAATTGATGATATGAACAAAAAGAAAGTAAAAATGGACCTAAATAAAGAAAACAAAAGAATAGTTGGAAGCTACAAAAGGAATAAATCAGTAGAATTAAAAACAGTCGTGAAACAGAAGAAAAAAGCAACAGGAAGCAGTGAAGATGAGGAATGGTACTGCTTGATTTGCAATGAAAACACGAAAGAAAGCATGATTCAGTGCACAGTTTGCAAATTCTGGATGCACGATCTTTGTGCTGGAGTTAACAAAAGGACAGTCTCTTATCAATGCGACAATAGGCGTGACGAAAGATTTTGAAATACTCTTCCTTAATGTGGGTACACATTTACTTTTCACGAAAAAACCTTCATTTCGGTAATAAACTTAAGTTTAACGAAGTTTAAAGCCAGTTTTCTGATATTATTCTAATAGCGCGCGAAAACAGCTCGCATGTGTCATGGCGTCGGTCTGACGTCACGCTTAGGTAAACATATCATTGAGTCTATGCGTAGCGAAGAAGTGAAACAAAAGATTCATATTAATTCGTGTGATAAAAATGAATTCCAAAAAGTTATGAGTGGTTGTGCAGTGGTAAAAACACCATCAATGAAGAACACTCAACAAAGTATTTGGACATGTTCCAAACAAGAAAATAAATAGATGTATTTATGCTCACACGTCGAACCCCAAACGATATATAGATATATATATATATTATATATATATTATTATATATATATATTATATATTATAGTAATTACAGTGCTTATCATGATGAAAGGAACAAATTCATTAAAAAATTAGGTTTCTATTTCATGTTAAAATCCTCGGCACAGGTCGATTAGTATTTTTATTTGGGCCAAATTTTCGCAATAAAAAATTTTGTATACAGGGTGTCCTCATTCCAAGAGCTTATGGCTTTGTCATTAGTTTTTTTAAAGGTAATACCCTGTATATTATTTACTTTAAAATTCCTATCGATAAAATTTCTTATCACTTTTTGTGAACATAACCATATGCCTCAACTTGATGGATTCCCAGATTATAACGGAGATAGTGGAGCACCTGGGAGATTTAAAAATGTGGATTAAAAGTAACAAAAAATTTAGGTAAACATTTGCCATTAAATCTGAAGAATGAAATTTCACATTTTGTACCATCTGAAAATTTCATTCAACTGGTGCTAGGTATAGTCCGGCAGTTTTTCAACGTTTTAAACGCTCCAGGCACTACACTACTTCAATGTGTTTAAGAAATGCAATTAAACTTTGAGAGAGAACGTATTTGAAGTACTTAATGGATGATTGGTTTTGGAGATAGGTGCGTTCACAAGAAAGGTCTGCAATCTATTCAATGAAAATCATCGCTGATCGTCCGCCAATTACTAGTCGACCAGTCAGCAAAAATTGAATCAAAATTCCGGAAATAACGGCCACATTAGAGATTTACCTAAAGGAAGACCAACCGAGAAGTATCTCTGAAGAAACAGTGCTGAACGTTCTACTAGAAACCGCAAGATAACCCTCAATAACATCCATTACTACTACAATTCCAATAATTTCAATTTATCAGTAGGGTCCGTGCATAAAATACCTTAAGGTAATAAGTATCATCCCTATAAATTAAGCTGGTACATGAATTATTAGAAGACGATTTTGACCCGGCAAAGTACAGTTTTTTGTGGGAGCAGATTCTTGAATTCATAATCAACATCTAAATTTCATTACAAACATAATTTTTTCTGATGAAGCCACCTTTACTTTAAATGGCCACGGTCAACAGACAAAACTGTAGGTTATTTGGGGCGACCGAGAATCCTCATTGGATGCAAGAATGCGCACACACAGCGGCCTCAAAAATTAATACAATGGCAGCGATTGTTCGAAATCGTATAAGTTGGTCTCTATTTTTTTGAAGGAAACACTAAACGGAGAGACTACTTGAAACTTTCTCCAGTTCGAACTCCATTCGCGGCTTTAGCTTGTTTTGTTTCCTAACCCACAAGATCCTGACATACTAAATAACGAGATATGGTGTTCAACAAGATGGGGCACCTCCTCACTATTCAACTTCGCTGTTGGCAATTTCTTGATTGGCAACTTTTCCCAACAGATGGATAGGACGGAGAGGTCGATTGAGTGGCCGCCAAAGATCACCGGACATAGAACCGCCATTGGATTTTTTCTTTATGGGGTTATTTGAAGTCTAAAGTTTATTTGAATAGACCAAATAATATTGATGATCTTAAAAGAGAGAATCAGGCAGGAAATAAGACTTATCAGTCCAGAAGTAATTGAAAATGTGCAACGGAAACAATTGAATCGACTTCAAAAATGTCTCGACAGTAAACGGACAAACAGATTGATACATATGTAAAAATTAAATTAGTAATTACATTTGTGTGTTTTCATATCGTACGCTCCTCCATTACCCACTAATCTCCGTTTTCTTGGGGCAATCCATCGAGTTGAGGCATATGGTATCGTTCACAAAAAGTGATACAAGATTTAATTCGTACCGAATTGTAAAAGTGAATAATATACAGGGTATTAACCTTTAAAAAACTAATGAACAAAGTCATAGCTTCTTGAATGAGACACCCTGTATACAAAATTTTTAATTGCGAAAAAATGCCCAAATAAAAATAACTATATCGACCTGTCCGAGGATTTTAACAATGAAATACGAAACCTAATTTTTTTAATTGAATTTGTTGCCTTTCATCATGAAAGCACTGTATATATATAATTATATATTAATATATATATATAAATATATATATAAATTTATATATATATATATATATATATAATATATATATATATATAAATATTATATATATATATATATAGTAATCTATAATATATAATATAATATATTGTATATTGCTCTGGGGGCAAATCTTGCACTTTAAACTGGTACACATGTTTTCTTCAGTTTTAGTTGCAGCACAACTGATTGCATCAACGCCATAATGATGGTCTTGAAGACCTGAAAATAATTGGAAATTACTTAGAATAAATACAATAACACATTGACTTGGTGATTTATCAGATTTTGGTGTTCTCTATGAGGAAAAAATACTACTAGAACCTAGTGGTGTTTTATTAGTTTACAGAAATGTTGTTTGTTTTATCGGGTTTTTAAACATTTTATTAACTCTAAAATAGCAACTTACAAGCTGTGAGGGAGCTAACCGCCAAAAATAAACAATGACAAGTTTATTATAAAAATAACCTATGAAAGTTACAATAAACTAGGCATGAGTTCATAACGGGTTTGATTATATCTAAATTGGATGTATCTAGGGTAAAGATGAATATAATTTACTTTACAAGGAAATTCCTCACTGTTTTAAACTCCAGACGAGCAAAATTCTTCATTTGTTGCGAGGAAATCCGCATTAATACATCAATCCTGGCAAATTTTGAGCTATTTGCCTTCACAAAGCAGGTTCCATTGTTATACGTAGAGTGGAGTTCGACAAACACACGTAAATAATAAAAATTCACTCCGAATGCGTAAGTCAGTAGTTTCAGAACAACAAAACCCAGTGAATGAGAGTATTGACAGCCGGAGTTTACCTAAGCGTGACGTCATGCGCGCTGTGATGTGGTGTTTCAGTTCCATAATGGCCGATTGCTGTATTTTCAATGGTTTATTTATTGAAAATTCTTAGTAATATGAATTTTTTAAATGAAACTAAAGCATTGTTTTAAATTTTTTTTAATATGAATTTTCCCCTAAAACCATTAAATCAACGATTTTTTGATACTGTCGTCATGCCTATTGTAGCAGTTAAGTACGATTTAGGCACACCAGAGTACGAATTAGGAAGAATGATCCTATGTCGTACCATTTTAAGATTTTTTTTGAATCCCAGAATTTCAAATAGTTTTTGTTCATTTGTTATTTCAATTGCAAAAATATGTTAAAGAATTAAATAAAGTTTAGATTTGTTCAATTGTTGTTGTTATTTTACTTTCACTAACCCTTATGCACCGAAATCTTCTTAGGTGGTACGATTTAGGAAAGTTTACCCTACAAGTTTCTGATTTATTACAAATTACGGAGCAAAAGGGAAAACTGGAAAGTACAAATTTTGCAAAACATAGAATCAATAAATATAGAGAGTGAGATTGCGTGAAAAGTTGTAATTCAAAAGCATATACAAATGCAAGTGTTAGCTTTCATCGGTTTCCGAAGCCAAACAAATTTTTGTAGAGGGAGAATATCATTTTGTAGTGAAGGAAAAGATTGTTTTATTGAAGATATGGTAAATCAATCTGAAGAATCAAACGACTTCGATAATGAAACTGCGTTTTTTGCATATTACATAAAATAATTACATTCTTAAAGGTTACCTTCATGAATAAAATTCAGGTTAAAATTTTATATTAATGAAAATTCTAGTTGCTGCAGCAAAAAAAATTTTTTGAAGAACAATGCCGTTCCTACGTGTATCTTTCAAAAGCTTATGATGATTAAAGGAATTTGATAGCAGAACGAGCACGCTCAGTAAAAATTATTAATCTAGACATTAAATCTGATACTATAGTGAATACTTAAGATATCAATGAATATCATCCATTAAACCATGCAGGATTTAACCAAGATGTTTTCACAGAAAGAGGCTAACCTCAATTTTCTTAAATGTAGGATAGAAGGTGGATGCTGATACTCAAATGGACGAAAGTAGTTTCACACAAAAAATTAGTGAGCCTAGTATCAAGTTATGCAAGGATTCTGAAGTGCAAGTAAATAATTCATATAAAAAAAGATAGATTTATATATATTCAATTGACAAAAAGCAGTAAAGTTGACGATACCAGGCCTCTGCTTTTCTTCATTTTTCCCACTTTGTATGATGAATTTACATCTCTTCAACCTTCCCCTTATTTTCTCTGGAGTAATTTTTTACATTTATATCGATTCACACTTTCACTTGAAACTAAAATTGTTATGAAGATCTCAAAAACCTTTCAAATCTCTCATATAACGCTTGTTCATAGTTGGTTTTGAAGCACCATGTTTTGACGTTATCACTTAAGCTCCGCCTCTATGGCAGATCTCAATATTGAAAGCCCTGCTGATGAAATTTTGCGGAGGGCTTGTCAGATGGTTGAAGGACAATTAGATAGATATCGCTTTTATGAAGTATTCTGATATTTTATGCAAATCACGTTGTGATAACTTGCCCCTGTGATAACTAGCTTCGGTCACCTCTTTATATGTGAAATATTGCATTATTCATGATTGTGAATATTTTTGTATTGTATACCTAATTTGAAACAAAAATAGAGATCATTCATTTCTTTCATTCTTGGTTTCACGAATAACAATAAAAAATATTGCAATTGTTTCAGTTCGTGGGCAGATAGACAATTCGCCGCCAACAATGCATGTTCGACAAGTCTGGAAAGTTAAGGAAAACGAACCCATCGGAAGCAAAATCGAACAGGCAAGTAGTTGAAAAATTTTCATTTGAATTATCCTAATTTATTTGAAGAACATTTTGGTAAATTTATTTGCATATAGGAGAGGGTTATGAAGCTAGTAACTACACCTTTAGTCCATTTTCACAGCAACAAAATATGTATGGGATGAAGTAGTGTTCGTATGTACTTTCAGTGTATGCATACCCGCTACCTTGGACCGACGGCCATTTTCCAGGTACCAGGTGCTAAGGTAGGAAAGAACTCACCATAATTTTCTTGAATTCTCAGGGATGATTATATGTGCTTCAGAGAATACTATAAAAATTAATAATTATTACTGCCAGACACTTCGCGTCAGCGGAAGTATTTGCAAGACGCTTTAAAGGTTCCCAAAAAATAATGGAGCTTTTCTTATTTTCTCAGTCTTGATTTTTATATATGATACTCAGAGAACTATTTGAATAACTTCTGTAAGCAGCCAGACCGATTGTAATGGCTAAACATCACCCCAGACACTCAAACTCAGATTCAATAAAATAGTATAAAGTAAACACAAAAGTACGTATACTCAAACATAAAGCAGGCTAAAGTAGACAGAGTATAGAAGGGAGATTGACACGCATAGATAATCACTATCGCGCTTAAATGGGCGAATCATGAAATACTCATAGGAATACTTATTATTTGTCTGGGGAATGTTTGGGACTTACGATCATTCTGGCTACTGGCAGAAGGTATTGACATACTTTCCTGAGTACCTATCATATATAAAAATCAAGACTGAGAAAATAAGTAAAGTTCCATTATTTTTTTGGAACCTTCAAAAGTCTGGCAAAGACTTCCACCGACATGAAGTGTCTGGCAGTAATAATTTTTAACTTTTATATTTTTCTCTGAAGCATATACAATTAGGCCTGAGAATTTGAGAAAAGTAAGTTGAATTCTTTCCTACATTTAGCACCTGGTACCTGGAAATTGGCCGTCGACCCAAGCTGGCAGGTATGCATACACTGGAAGCACATACGAACACTACTGCATACCACACATTTTATTGCTGAGAAAGTAACTAATGGCGGCTCTGGAATCTTGTTCTACTTATTTTCTAGTAGAGTTAAACTCAGAAGAATATATTTTTTAACGGAAAGAATAACTAATATTTATATATAATATGTATTATAATAACAATTTTCAAATACAATAGACAAAGTAGTTTTGCCATAACTGTATCTTTATATACGAGGATTTTATGCTACCATTAACGGTCAGCAAGTAATTTGTCAATATACCGCACGTGATGCGGCTGTCTAACATATTTCAATGTGGAACTCGTTGCCAATTCCCAAGAGTGGTGATTAAAATTCAATTGAGGTATACTCTAACGTTTCAACTCTTTTCGCGAAATACAGATCAATTCCAATGCTAATGAAAAATATATTTCTTCAATTAATTTCAATTATTAGAGTTGATTGGCAAGTTCCAATTGAATTATTTAAAAAAGTTGGAACCTCCTAAAAAAAATTTTTATGGAACAAAATTTTCAAGAATTGAACTCAACAGCACCATTATCGAAGGATGTACAATTTGAATCTCAATTATTCAGTAAGTGCATCTCCTTTTAAGTACTTTTTGAAATGAGGTTCATCAAAATTTGGCGCTTAATATACGTCAATATACAACAGACAATATTTTTGAAATAATATCTCAAAAGCATCGATATGAGACTAAAGTGAATGTGATATCCCAAATACGAACACATGTTAATATTATGCTCCACTTTCATCAGTCAATCATGGTTCGAAAGTAAGAAAAAAACCTTTTCACAATTTATTCAGCTCGAGAATATCCGGCCATTAATTTGGGCCTATAGGCCATAAGAAGCCGAAATTTATCGGTAGAACAATAAACGAATATATATTTTATGTGCCTCTTTATCCGAATCATTTGATTTGTTACCGATTAAATGGAGCAGTTTACTGAATATTCTGTTCCGCTGAAATTATTATGCGAATAATAAATTCCAATACAGAATAATTTCGAGATTTTTAACGAATAGGAGAATTTTCTCTTAGTTATGATCTGAAAAGCTATTCCATGATAACCAAAAATTTTAAATATCATAATAATTGTTCAATTCCTAAAATATTCATATAACCTGAAAATAAGAACAATTAATGTTATCTGAATGTTTAATGAATATATTCAACCAAAAAATCGTCAAGATGTTTCGAACTATGAAACCATTATCAAGACATGATGGGTTTGTTACCAGGAATATCTTGATGATATTTGAATAGCTGACCAGACAGACGTTGTCTCGTCAAATTTCAATTAAATTGTTTGTGATAATGTCATGCATTCCTGCAAAGCTATTGGAAATATGTAAACAAATAAAAAACGAGATAAAAACATTTATTTCCGAGCGATCATTGTATCTACTAGCGAATGTTGCCACGAATATTCAATTTGAGGACAAGTACATTCGAAAGTACGCCAATGAAAAATTTTACAACGACGTTTGGTTTCATATATACTGAATAAAAATAAAATGACTACCTTTGTTGGACAGGTCGCGAAACAATCGAAATTGATTTAACAAGTTCCGTATGTGTTATTTTTCAGATGAGTAGGAACTCTGATGGAATCCTGCAAGTCCCGCAAAGTTACTTTTGGATCTTGTTGTTGTATATTTTTTCTTGTAGTAGTTTCGTTTATAGTATGCATATTTTTATCATGAAATAAATTTTAGACCAATTTATACCTCTTTGTCTTCTTTATCGGTAATAATTCATAAGTATCCGCTTTAGCAGTTCCTCTTATCTCATGTGGAATAATTTCCGCCTCACTTTCACTTCTGATTTTTATTTCTTGAATTTCACAAGCGAAAGGATAGTGAGACGCTACTCATAATATTTCAGGCTCACTATGTTCGATACTAGGTCCACAATGTGTGTTTAGTGACATACTCATGAGAGGCTCCATCGCCTATTAAATAGATCAATAAAAAATATAGATCAATGAAAATATAGATCTTCGAATCCCGATGAGTGCTAAGCCCGTCCCTGCCTCTGTCAAACGTACGCGACGCGTCAAGTGCTAAGCCCGTCTCTGCCTCTGTCACTCTTGTCATAAACCTACGCGGAAACTCATTACTACCCGTTCGAAAGCCGGTCACGTGAATTTCGCTTCGTTTGACGGAAAAATAGTTCTTAAGCGTCCGGAAGGCGGACGTTTTCCCGAATTTTGGAGAAACCTCAAACTTCGAAGGTAATGTCTAATAGCCTATTCACTGGAAAAATCTTTTCGCCGTCCCACAAGGACTTTCGGACCCCGCGATACGCCGCCAATTTCCGTATCTCGGATGCCCCATTTTCGTCCTAACGCGGCCTTCGAACGCCTGCATTCTACGAGGTCGAATACGACGAATCAATTATCTATTTAGTATTATATACTAGTGAAAGGCTCCATAGGCTATTAAATAGATCCATAAAAATAAAAATCGATGAAAATATAGATACCCGAATCCCGATGAGTGCTGAGCCCGTCCCTGCCTCTGTCGAACGGTACGCTATGTGTCTAGTGCTAAGCCCGTCCCTCCCTCTGTTGCCAATGGAGCGCCTGGAGCGCCATCTGCGCACTGTCACAAACCTACGCGGGAACTCGTTACGACGACGGAATTGGACATCGCGCGCCCGGTAACTTTCAAACGAATTCTACGCCGTCCAATTACGCGTTTTAATGCTGGTCACGTGGATTTTGGTTCGTTTGACGGAAAAATAGTTCATAAGCGTCCGGAATGCGGCCGTTTTCGCGAATTTCGGAGAAACGTATAACTTTGAAGGTTCGATATCGAAAATCGGCGCCGCGGACGGGAACGAAAAATAGCTTCTTCACTAAAAAAAATTTTTCGGCGTCCGACAGGGCCTTCGAGTCCCGCCGTTTCCGCCCGATCTCCGTTTTCGTCCAAACACGGCCTTCGGCCACGTTCGTTCTCAACAGTCCAAAACAGCGAACCAATTATCTGTTAAATATTATATACTACCCTTTATAAATTTTATAAATATTAAGAAACTGTAACCTTATAGTAGGGCAGCACAAGTATTTTGGGATTTACTCAAGCGCGACAAAAAAATATATGGGGGGAAACCTTGCACCCTGTTAAATACCCACACCATACATAAATCCTCAATATGGGTGCGTTCGTCTAGTGTAGCCGATCAGATTAGTAAAAAAATCGATCGTTAGAAAAACTTGTCAGCAGTAGAATAGCTCATCTGATTGAGGCAAGGTGTGTTGATTACATGCAAAAGATTATGCATTCTACTAATCTGATGCGGAGCATAAGGAAATAGGAGACTCATAAAGTTGAAAATAGAAAACGTCACCTGGACATTCTCGAGCAAGGTAATTTTTTTTTTATTTTCAAGGAAAGTCACAATTATCTTGCATTTTCGGATATCGGCCATGAGTTTTGATCGCGTCGAAATCGTCAGTCTTTAGAATAGGAGCTTCTTTAGGGTTAACTTAACATTCCTTCTGAATATCTGAGGCGCTCGAGTAAATTTTTTGTTTCAATTTTCAACCCCCACTATACAAGCCGACAGATGAACCTACCTTCATGATAAGAGACATGGGGGTGTATAAACTATTAATATCTGACGCGCTCGAGTATTTCTAAATAACGATTTTTTTTACATTTTTTAAAATCTGTACGCGTTTTCCACCTCAGTGAAAGGCCATAAATCATATAACCTTTTTTTCGTTCCAGCAACTACTGCTCGCTAATAACCATTCATGTTGATGCGAAAACCTAAATGAACAAAAAAACAAGCGCTGTCATAATAAAATATAAATTTCATGTTGTTGTCAAATTCGCATACCTAGATAAGCAAAATTGTCCTGGCAGTAACAAAAATCGTTCCGAAAATAGTTTTTTTTTCGATTTAATAAATCATACCACGAATGTACTGTTAATTTTTACTCTTATTTCTGAGCCATAACAGTCTTTGGCCTTGGCTCTTTTTGTAATATAATAATAATAATAATACCGAAAATTTTATTTTGGAGACCGCTGCAGAAGAATGTAATTTTCTACTTTATGCTGAAGTACGTTTTTTCAGATTTTCTCCGGTTCTTCTCATTTAACTGATAACTTTCAATTGATTTCCATCTGTTTAATCAACATAAACATGTTGACGATTAATATTTAATATATTTTTGACGTCTTGAGTAGAGTGTTAATTTCAAATATCAACATATCAATAGTTTCAGCAAAACACCAGCTCGAAATTACCAGTTTCTATAGTGTTAAAGTATCATCTAGTATTCCACATATTCAGTTTGAAATGTATACTCTAGCAACAAGTCCTAAAATACAGAGTTCCTACTTGCAGATTCCGACGAAGTAAATAATGCGAGTCAATTGATCGAAGTGTCTCTACGAATTCGTTTACAGTTATTCTTGATCGCTTAAAAAAGTTCACTACTAATGAGTACCAATAAACAAAAAAAAAGGCGTGTGCAGCAGAGCTCCACCACTAGGGTCGTATTTTTCGCGCGAAATACATAGCGCCGAGATGCGATTCTAATAGATTGAATTATAGTTTGAAAAAGCACGCTCAAATAGCAAACCGAATTGAAAAAAAAATTATTTTATAAAAAAAAATTGCGAAGTGTATCGTGGTTGAAGAAAAAGGGTGAAAACAATGAAGAAAGTACCTCAATATCAAGATAATACACGTACTAAATTTCAACCCTCTATTGTGAAAAAAATACGCGAAGTGCATCGCGTACTGGCAGATCGAGATGCAGTTCGAACGGAATAATCACCACGAAATGCAACGCGACGGAGAAAAAGAGTTGAAGCCAAAAAACGATTTTGAGTCAACATAAACTCAATGTACGTACCAAATTTCAACCCTCTTACTCAATCTACAGAAGTTGTGGAGTTCGGCAATCAGACATGAAAATTTTTACGAAAATCGTGGTCTAGGAGGTCTAAAACGAATGAAAAAGTACTCCCGCACTTGACTTCTTTCCTTCGATACACTGCAATAGAAGGTATGTATTTTATGGGATAAAATACGACTAAAAACACGAATTAGTATGACACGTATCGATTACGTGGTCAGTATTCTTCGCAGGGATTTGAAATTTGACTATAGTTATAGATCTGGGAGAATATTTTAGTAGAAAACAGAAAAATTAACCGGAAGTATCTCATATTCGTCTAAACAACTATTCATCCGCACCGATTAGTTCAGGATGTTAACGCAGTGTTTTTCAATTTTTTTAGGCCTACGCAAGTGACAACGACGACGACGATGTGTTGACTTATGACATTGAACCTCTAGATTTCTCAGGGGGAAATTCACCACCCAAGAAGTTGCCGTTTGTTATTAACAACACTACTGGGGAGGTGTATCTGAACGAAAGTCTCGTCGGAAGGGTAAGTCTTTATATATAATATATATATATATATATATATATATATATATATATATATATATATATATATATAATATATATATATATATATATATATATATATAATATATATATATATATATATATATATATATATATATATATATATATATATATATATATATATATACCGTAATTGGGGGTAACTTGAGACAGTGTGGTAACTATCCAAATAATTCATTATTGTGAGCCAAATACAGTTTTTTTCAGTTTTTAAACTAATTTTTGTATTGTATTTGTTAACGTGAATGTCTCATGTTACCATAACACTGTCAAATTTGGAACGTTTGTTTATTTTCAATAGGTGTTTCAAGTTACAATATTTTTTTCACCATAGTAAAATAGTTATTCATGTACCACGTGCGTTATATAGATCCTTATGCCCTGAGGGAAACATTCGGCCCGAGGGCCTCTGGCCCGAGGGATTGTATGCACGCGGTGCATACAAGATTTTATCTTTCACGAAAAAATTATTATATTATGATGAAAAAGCGATTTTAAAATCGTTTCATTGCTCCTATCCATTTTCCTTCTCATAGTAGGCATGTCATTTGTTGATAGTTTGACGTTTGTGAATATTTATGTCATCATATTCAGTGAATGTCATGCTGCTTTCTTTGTGTAGTTTTAAAGAAATATATCATAGAAAATGCAGCCAAAGCTGCGAATAATTAATTGCCGGAGAAAACCAGAGTCAGATACCACAAGGATTATGAAGTATTTAATCAACGAAATTTGCTTAATTTCTCCTAGTACAATAAGAGGGCGTTTTAAATCCATTATGCCCGCAAATGCGGGCGTAAAGGCCTAGGGCATTATGAGTGTGTTTATAGCAACCGTATCCAAGGTGAAATAAACATATAATATACAAGTGAAAAATAAAATTATAATAAAATATCAAACTGTAAAACCATAGTTACTTATGATTGCATATAACTTTTGAAATTGTAGGTGAATTTGTTTCCTATAAACCTTGATCCGAAGTTGAAAACTGTTTCAAGTTACCCAAATCTACGGTATATGTATATATATATATATATATATATATGTATATATATATATATATATATTTATATTATATATATATATATATATATATATATATATATATATATATATATATATATATATATATATATATATATATATATATATATATATATATATACAGGATGATTCATTAAGGGTGGCGACCGGCCGTATCTCGGAAACCGTATGTCCTAGAATTTGGAGAAAAAAATTCTTATATGATAATCTACCCTAAAAAAATGATTTAAAATATTTTTGAGTCCATAGTTTTCCGCTAGGTGGCGCAATATAACACTTATAAAATATAATTGGATTTTTTACGAAATATTCCCCAATTAAGGCCGGTAAAAAATAACAACTTAAGAAACTACTGTCTTAACTCTACAACTTTTGTAGAAGTAATTTTTCTATATTACCTATTCTGAAATGGTGGGGGAAGTTCTCTTTCTTTGAGATAAAAAAGACTGTAACTCCATAATGCATGGACCGATTTTCGAAAACATAGTCTCTATGCAAAGAGTATTGAATGTAGATTTCAGTAACAAATAACAAAAGCACTTTTAATTTTCCAATCGGCAACTAGTATATATATATGTATATATATATATATATATATATATATATATATATATATATATATATATATATATATATATATATATATATATATATATATATATATATATATTATATATATTATATATATTATATATATATATATATATATATATATATATATATATATATATATATATATATATATATATATATATTATATAATATATATATATATATATATATATATATATATATATATATATATATATATATATATATATATATATATAGATATATATATAGATATATATATATATATATATATAGATATATGCTCAGTAGGAAGAGATGAGTATGTATCGTTTTGATGTTGATTAAGGAAAATTTTTAATATATAAACATATATATATATACATACATATATTATACATATACATACATATATTATAGTTCAAGAATGAGGAAAATTTAGAAAAAATGTGAAATACTGCAGCCAAAGTGTTTCATTTTGGCGGATTAGAATTTTGATTGAATATGTCAAAAATATCGGAAGTCCATTTGAAATTCCATTCAACATAGTTACATTGTGGAAGATCTATATCGATGAGCTAAATGGTGTTGTGTGAAGAGAATCGGAATTTGACTATTCACATCTGAATCGTCAATAAAAAATCAATTGATGTATTCAGAAATGTATATAATGAGGTTCATTATAATTTAATATATGAGGACGATTCCATAAGAAATAATGAAATCGTTTGTCAGATTGTTGATTAATGCTTTGTTCTAAAAATTTGGTCATTCACCGCAGATAGAAATATTCGACGCGTGTGGTCTGATCATATATAATATATATAGGTGAAATATAACAGAGAATATTCCTGGAAAATTTGGAGTGTTAATTGTCACAAGGAAGGATTAATACAATTTAGTGGATAAAATAAAACCAGTCAAGGTTACTCAGATAAACGGAAATCCTTTTCCTTGAAGTAAAAACAAATATGTGAGTAACATAGCTTCGTATTTTCCTCTAATTTATTTTCTGTTTCACATACAAATTTTCAAACTATTAAGTAAATTTAGAGGTAGAGGACCAAAATTTCAAAATCCACCAAGAAACACGATATGACTACATTGAAATGTCGGTTGTTGAGAAAAAGTGTTGAAACCTCCAATATATAGTTACCTTACATCAGCTCAATCCATATGATTATTTTAAATCTTCTAACTCTTTGAGAACACAATAAATCTCTACATTAAAATGGCTGCGATCAGAAAAAAAATAAAGCACCTTAATCGACGTACAAATTTTCAATTTCTTAATCCAATTTGGGGTGAGTTTGGGGGTGCAATAATTATTCAAAACTCGGTTTTTCAGCTCCATACACCCTCCAAAAAGAGTTCGGGGGCTGATTGTTAAGCTAAGAAATATTTTCAGCTCCCTTAAAAAATTTTTAATTAATAATTTCTCAAAAACTTTCATTCTACATAAAAGTCAATAAGACTGAATACGCGCATAGCCATTTTTATCAGTGGAGTGCGGTTGAGTGGGAATCGGCCAATATTCTAAACTCACTATAGAGTAAAGTGACATTACTAAGCAAGATATCGAAAAATGTTAGTGAAAAAAGTGGTTTGAAGTTAAAATAAATTCTCAGTTATCCAGTTCAGTCTACCAGTTACTAATTATAATAACGTCTCAATGAGTTAGCCCAAATTTTTTATTGGAATTATCGACAATAATCTGCTGAGTAAATGACTAAATTAACATAAAATTTATGTCGCAGTAATTAATTAATCTAATAAAATCTTGGAGATGAGTCTACAAAACATCTTAAAATTGCAAACAACATATTTCAATAATATTTTTCGATATTTTGTAAAGGAATGTCACTTTATTTTATAGTGAAATTAGAATATCGGACTATTCCCGCTTAACCGCAAGCCAATGATAAAAACGGCAATGTGCGTATTTGGTCAAATTGAGTGCACCAACTTTTATGTAGAATGAAATATTTTGAGAAACCATTAGGTATAGTATATTACATACCGAGCGGGGAAGTAATTTATTACTTGCCGAACGGCAAGGTACCATACCGAGGTGCGAAGCACCGAGGTGTGCTGCAGACGTGAGGCTGGATTTTTCCCCAAGGTTTGTATAATATTTTACTCACAATCTATCACATTAATAATCAAGTTTTGATAATAATTATTACTTGTATTAATTAGGTAACATAAAAAGTATCTATGTGATTCATTTTTAGATTGGATCGGACAGTTGAGTCATTATTCACAATTTAATTTTTGACAATAGACTAGAACGTCGGCATCATCATCGAATTCGGGAACTCATAACTTCAAGCAACAGGGTCTTGCTTTAATTATCAATAGTAATCATAATTCAAACTTTATAATTTCAAATAGTACTCTTGTTCTTCCTATATTAAATGAATATCGAGTTAATTCTGATTTATTTCCATGATAGTGGGTAAAGTGACACAAGCTAGCCGGTAAAGTGACAGTTGCTAGCCGGGAAAGTGAGATTAGCTAGTCGGGAAGGCATGAAGTATGTAATGATTCACTTCCCGACTATTGTGAAGGTTAGAAATCCATCGATTACCAATCGATTGTGAGGAAAAAAAATTTCCATATGGTTCCAACATTTTGGCGGACAATATTTGTATATGACTATATACATAAATATGTATAGTGACAACAAAGTAACCTACAAAATTGCTGAAGAAGTATGAAACGGATTTAAAAACCTCTTACGAACTTCACTGTTGACTTTCGAAGCAGTGCAATAGTCTATTATTTTCGGGTAAAATACGACTAAAAAGCTTTTCATTTGTACATAATCTATGTTTGTATCTATATTCATTCTTAACAATGTTCTTGGAAAACACAATTTCCCTGCATACAAGAACTGAATTAGAACTATTGAGTAAACGACGTCATACAAAGCTACAAAACTTTGTTTTCTACCCAAGAGAAATCGATACAATCAACCGACTTGATTGTTTCGAGCTAATTGGTTGCCACAGTGAAAGGAAGACGCTCGAATAATTATGCGGGACGCTGGTTTTGTTTCTCTCGTGTCCTGTGTTCTTCAAATCTCAAGAATCTGAATTCAGGAAATGCTGGCGTGAGTGGTGACTGATAATGATGCAGGATATGAATACGAAGTATACAATCCAGTGGAAAATATTTCAAAATATTCGAATTGAGACAAAGCAATGCATATAATGTTTTATATTTATGATATTAGCAAGAAAAAAAATCAAATAGCAGATTAAATACTGTAAATTATAATAAGAGCATGTGTCAGCACTGACCTTATCGAGGCTTAATTCGCAGGACTGTTATTTTTTCATGTTGAAAAACTTCAAACACAACTATTATACAGCGTGTCCAATTTTTTATTCTCAATTTTAGGGAAAAATGCTATTCTCGATAAAAAGTTTTGCTTGTTTAAAAACCTCATAAAATGAAATTAACTTCAAGTATTTCAACACCTGCTTCATTTTATTATCAGTTTTAGGTAAAATGCTATGAATTTTTGGACTAAGTTCGGAAATATAATAATAATCTTGTCAGTGACTTTTGCCATATTCCTAGGTAACTGTCAACTTCGGTAAATAATTTTCAAATTGTGGTTTTTTTTCAACTATGCTAACTCTTCAACAAAGAATATATCTATTAGAGTGCTATGATATTGAAGCTGTTTCGTACAAGTACGCAATTAATTTATTTTATGAAGAATATTCAAATGTACTAGTTACGAGAAATGGAAAAAAAAATTGAGAAATTAGATACTCAATAGATTATTATTACATGTCCCAACTTAATACAAAAATTCATAGGGTTTCACATGAAATTGAATATAAAATGAAACTGGTTCGAGAAAACTTGAATTTCATTTCATTTTAAGGGGTTTTTGAACAAACAAAACTTTTTATCAAGAACAACATTTTTCGCTAAAACTTAAAAAAAAATTTTTTCTTCTTGGGCACCTCATCCGTGGATTCTACGTTTGTAAGAATGTTTTATAGACTCTACTTTTTTCTAAAATAATGTTACGTTAACCATAGTTAGTTATTAGCAACGTAAAAGTTATTTACGACTAGAGAGCTTAGTTTGATGTTTAAAACACTTCACTCAATCATCATTGAGAACACTAGACAAATCGAATTTGACACAGTTAATTAATATGTGTTGTACTGACACTTCCTCCAGACATATTGAGCAACGTGGTTTAGTACTGCGTTTCATCAGAGGTGAATTGTGTGTGTGTCTAAAGCTGGATTTATAGTTTGACGGACTGTATACGTAACAAACGAACTGTGAAAAAAATTACAATTTATAATTCCGAAGGAACGGAATTTTTGCGCATGGGTAGAGTTTAAAGTGATGAGTGACATTCAACATTACCTACAAATTATATTAATCGTAAATAGCCTATGTTGGTTTGAATATGTATTATAATGTTCTAATTATTCATGTATTGTGAATAATTAACCAATCAAGAATAAAAAGCAAAGAACTTTACTTAACTGAAGGCGGGACAAGTGACATCTGACAGTTTGGCTGACATCACACAGAATTATGTGTTTTGATTGGCCGGACGTAAGAAACGCACTGTAAAAAGATGAATGTTGGTCAACTCTTCCGTTCGAGTCCGTTTCACTTACGTTACGTCATGCTTTTACGTTCATTTATAAACAAGAGTAAGTACATACATTCTATTCTTCTTCTTGTGGTGCCGTACCCGGTTTAGGGTGTGGCGACCTCTCTACAACTACTCGTGCTGTACGTGATACAGCGATACACGAATAGAAGGGACTTACAGTTTTACGACGGTTCCGAACGTCTTTACAGAGAGGCTTTACTAGACAGAATACTGCTCGGTGGTTTGCCATTGCCTTCCGAGAGGTGGCTCCGCATAAATTCGTTGTTCCGGCCGGGATTCGATCCAGCGACCTTCTGTTCAGTAGCCCAACGCACTGAACCACCACTGAACTACGGAGACCCTCACATTATATTCTATAGTTGATATTATTGCGTTGCTCTACGTTTACAGTCCGTCAAACTATAAATCCAGCTTAAAACGCAGGCGTGATAAATTCAAATGTAACTGACGATTTTTCGGAAGAACTTCATTTTGATAGGATAATTTCACTGCACTAAATTTTGATACATTTGCATGCCATTTAGATTTCCAAGACTGTATGATTTTTTGTTTGATAAAAACTTGAAAGCCTTGTAGATGTTCTTTTCAGCGTTAATATTTTGTAATTGCTCATTTGGAATAGATTTCAGATTCTTTTCTTTGCTTTCAATGCTTATATGGGATTCTTTTTTGAGTTTTCTGTTTATTTCACATAAAGTCCCTGTTCTGGGATACTCCTACAGGAACGAAATCTCAGTAGCTTAGTGATTAGGACTATCAACGAATGCTTCTATTAGTTAAATGATTCAGTGATTGAAAAATTGTTTTGATTTACTCATTTGGCCAAAAAAAGTTATACAAATAAAAGAATATTTTTTCGAGATAACTATAAAACAAAAATTAGGGGACTATCGTATTAGGTATTTTTATTTATTTCGAAAACATGCTTTCTGGAAACATTTTCCAGGAGCACACCTTTCCTTCGGAACTTCAAGCCTGCATAATACCACAAACCAATAACAGTTATTTTAATTAATTTTTTTCACAGTTACCAAAGTTTCTCTTTGTGAGCCCTTGTTATTATAATTATTCTTTTATTTCTAATGACGTTTAGAGAAATTTGTCCTTTAAAATATCTGAAGTAATTTTGTAAATATATTATTACATGTGCACCCCAAAAGTTCAAGAAAATATGAGGAATTACTGTTTTTTAAATCTAATTCATTGGGAGCGAATATCCTGAAATTGTTCATTCATTTTAGTGCTAACTGATCCATGATGCTTCATGGTGTTCAGTACCAGATATTCTCGATAATTTCATATAGTTGCACAAATAAGAATATCACGTCAATGGAATATGAAAAGCACGCGAATTCAATTTGAGTAGTGATAACGCCAGGTGAAATGAAAGATTGTGTGGTGAAATACTAATAAATTTCTCATACGTCTAGAATTCCACATAAAAGTATACGTTTGTGAAAGTCATATTCAACCAGTCTTTAACGTAGAGTATATTGCGTATACTACGAGATGCCTCAAAAAGGATAAATGCTATTAAAATTCAGCCAAAATTATTCTTTAGATGAAAAATAAAAATGGTGAAATTTAAGTTGTTTTATAAAGCGTTTGAAAATATTTATTGCATGAATAGTGTTAATTCATTTCAAATAAACAGAAATAAAAATACTTTTCGTCAATTTCCACACAATGTATATAAAATAATATATATATATATATATATAATTATTTATTCCAATTGTTGTTGCCTGTGAATGTCGTGGCGAAACGTCAATTTTTTAATAAAATAGAGTTTTATGAGATTCAACAAGCCTGTTATTGCTAATAATTATCAAGAGATTATATATATATATATATATATATATATATATATATATATATATATATATATATATATATATATATATATATATATATATATATATATATATATATATATATATATATATATATATATATATATATATATATATATATATATATATATATATATATATATATATATATATATATATATATATATATATATATATATATATATATATATATATATATATATATATATATATATATATATATATATATATATATATATATTAATATCTATATAAGTATATATATATATATATATATATATATATATATATATATATATATATATATATATATATAAAATCTTCTTTGTTGAGGAAGACTATACTGTTACCCTTATCTGCTCTTGTCAATATGAAATATACAGTATTTATTTTAAATGAGATGTTTTCCATTGTTTTTAAGTCCTTCAGTTTGTTATACTTGATGTCTGATTTGTTAATTATTTCTGCAATCTTGTATTTGTGTAGTATCGGATATTTAATTATATTTTGATTCATCTTTAGATATTGATATCATCTTCAGATGCATCTATTCTAATGGAATCTTTCAACTATATAAATCACAAAGTAGCAACCTATAATTCATTGATTCACTAAACTTTTTCCATCCCGCTATAAGACAAAGATACCGATATAGAAATTAACACAATAAAACAAATACCTTCGAATAATATTTTTATATATTTTTTAAAACAAGTTATCAATCGTAAAGAGCAGAAACAAACTTTCCGGTTACTAGCTAAACTCCATAATGGAAAACCCAGAAGAAAGATATGCTAGTATAAGTTGTAGTGGCCAATTATCAAATAATAGTTGCAGCTACTTTTCAAAATTTGATAGATTAACATCCTTCTCAAAAGGGTTGAACTTAAGCAAACTATTATTTAATGCCAAACAAAAAGAGACAAATATAAAAAATCTGGGGTCTATTGAAATGAATGTACCCAACGACGTATGTTGGACAAACCGAGCGAAATTTTGAATCTCGTTGTGAACAACACATTTCTTCCGATAGTAAATCTGCGATAATCGAATACGATAGTTTTACCTGATATGTCTACATTTACTTGACAATGATGAGATAGTCGAAACCGATTGTACCTATTTGACGAAAATTTTTATTTCTCTCTACTTAAATTAATATTAGTGGTATCATTCTTCAGATTTTCGACCATATAGAGGAATAACAACTACCTCCAACAAGAAGCATCTTTATCTTCCGATTGATGTTTTTAAAAAGTTAGGTCCTTTTATAGAGATGTTAAGACCATTTCAAACTAGGAATTTGAAAATCGAGTATATTTTAAAACTACGCAGACAGAAGAAACCAAGGTATCAAGAAAACTTTCCTCATCGATTTTATATTATTACTGGAAACCCAAATGAATAAGCCAACCAATGACATTTATCTGTCAGGAATTGGCGCCAACTCCAATTAAACTGGCACGAACGAATCTCCATTACTGCAAAGTCGACTGTACAGAAGATTAGTTATCTATTTCGTAATGAATATCTGTTAAAAACAAAGCAGCTACTGCACCTTCATGAGGCTCAAGTTCGTCCATTGGAATATAGCTTTCATGTTTGGAGTTTTGCACCCACTACTGCTTGCATCTACTTGTTCTAAATTTAAAAAACCTTAAAAGCAGGTTTTCATAACTTATAAATTCAAAATCTATTTATTCAATTGAGAGTTCTTTGCCAAATTCAAACCAGTTTTAATTGATTCGTACCAAAACCAATTCCATTCAAGATACCACATATAACTACCTAATTACCTCTTCAACATTGCGCCCTGTATCGACGCAAGATTTATTTCTTCTCTTGTGACTCAATTCCCTAACCAATTCGTAACAAATCCAGTCCTAACCAAGACGACATGAACAACTCCCTCCCTACCACCTTTAAACCCTATTTGTCCAAAGTGCGCCCTCTATCGTGTAAACAAGATTTATTTTCTTCTCAGGGGTTCAATCCCTCACAGATTCTTACCAGACGACATACAAAAGTATCTACCTATCAACCTACAACCCGATTACTCAAAAATATCGTGTAAATTTAATTCATTTTCTCTTTTGTGGCTCAACCCCATATCTGATTCGTACCACAACAAATCGCGACCAAGTTTCAACCCTATTGCTCCAAAATTGCGCCGCTTTATCGTGTAAACCAGTTCAAAATACATAACCACATACATACGAACATATATATCATATATATATATATATATAGATATATATATATATATATATATATATATATATATATCTATATATTTATATAATATATATGTGTGTATGTATATATATATATATATATATATATATATATATATATATATATATATATATATTATATATATATATATATATATAATATATATAATTATTTATTCGAATTGTTGTTGCCTGTGATTTATTTTTAATCTCTTGATAATTATTAGCAATAACAGGCTGGTTGAATCTTAAAAAACTCGATTTAATTAATAAGTTGACGTTTCACTACGACATTCATAGTTATTCAAAACTTTTGAAAACAATTGAAAATTCTTTGACATTTAGAGACTTGAAAAAATTGAATAGATAAGATTGATCTGTCTTGTTAAAAATTCTTTCGGATGTGGCTGTTCTTTGTTATTTATTATGTGCTATTCAGTCTAATATTAACATTCAAAATTGTTATCATTAGAAGGCAAGGGAAACTACAGAAACCTTTACCTATGTAATGTTCGAAAATAATAATAATAGGATACTATTTATTTAACAGAAAAGAAATTAGTCACGGGAAAATATTAAAAAAGTAGAGCAGAATTATCGGTATAGAACGTTTATATGGAAGCAGCCGTTGACACGTGTTTCGGACTCTTTGGTCCTCAAATATATATAAATTAATCAATCAAAATACGTTTATTCAAGATTTCTGGGGGGATGGGGTACATTTTTGTTATCTAGCTAAATATTTTATATATTATATATGTCATAGTGAAACGTCAACATATTATTTAAATCGAGTTTTTTAAGATACACCCAGCCTGTTTTATCTAATAATTATCAAGAGAGTATATATATATATATATATATATATATATATATATATATATATATATATATATATATATATATATATATAAATATAAATATATATATATATATATATATATATATATATATATATATATATCAAAAACTTGGTTCTCGGAATGAACCGCGTAAAATATTCGAAAAATCTCGAAATTTCGGCTCCTTCTGCGAAGCCATCTTCGGGAGAATTAGAAGGAAAAATAATTCAGATACGTGGCCTCAATCTGCCTACTCCACGAATCGAATTAGGAGGAATCGGAAACAATACGATTGCGTGGTCTCAACCTGCCTACTCCACCAACCGTCTGCTTCCTGTCAAGTCTGACTCAACCTTCATACTCTTCAGAGTTAACTGACGATCAATCAATCAATTAATCAATCAAAATACGTTTATTCAAGATTTCTGGGGGGATGGGGTACATTTTTGTTATCTAGCTAAATATTTTATTTTGGGAAGTTATAAGGTTTTGCAACCTTCTTCAACCCTGGCTTTACTTAATTAATTATCTAACATTTACAATATTAATAAAAAAACCTAATTTTCCTATCTTTCGGGGGAATGCGGCTACGGCCGACTGACGGGTCGATCAATCAATCAATCAATCAAAATACGTTTATTCAAGATTTCTGGGGGGATGGAGTACATTTTTGTTATCTAGCTAAATATTTTATTGTGGGAAGTTATAAGGTTTTGCAACCTTCTTCAACCCTGGCTTTACTTAATTAATTCTCTAACATTTACAATATTAATAAAAAAACCTAATTTTCCTATCGGGGAATGCGGCTGCGGCCGACTTTTTTGCTAATTACGTGCCATTCGGTCCAAGGTCAATATATTTCAACTGACATTAGATGGTAAGGGAAACCACAGAAAACCTTTACCCACGCAATGTACTGATATTCTTAACTTTATTATATATAATTTATAAAAATGGTTTGACAATAGATACATTTGCTGACGTTTCGCGCACTAACCGAACCGCACTCGGTTTTTCGGAGCGGATTGACTTTTCGCGCACTGTCGACACTACTCGCACTTTCGGCACTACTCGCACTATCGACGTTTCGCGCACTTTCGGCACTACGCGCACTTTTTCGGGTCAGCGGATTAGGAGTGGTATGTCCTCTAGGTGGTCGAGGACTTCATCAGGAGGGTCCTGAAGCACTTGGAGGATTCTGGAAGGAGGGAAAGGAAACCTTTTCTTCGGCCTTCTGCAGAGAAATCTTCGTCGACGGTGCCACGGCGTCATCGTCATGAGCGTCGATCGGGCTTCGATGTTGGGACCGTGCAATGTACGTTGGGCGTATCGAGCTTGGAGATTTTGGAGGTGTTCGAAAATGGGGGGAACGTTTACGTGATCGTGTACTAGGTGTGACGGATAACGTCTGTCTAGACGGAAAATACTACGGCAGATTGCTCTTTCGCAGCTCTCCAACTGTCGGACGTATCTGTGAGGTAGAGTCGAATAGAGTAACGATCTATATGCTACTACTGGTCTTATGAACGTTTTATACGTGTTTAACAGAGTTCGAGGGTTACATCCTCGAATTCTGCCTCTTAGAGCATATAGAATGTTAGATCTGTTTCGGACTTTTTTGAGTGTGTTTTGAAGATCGGATTTCCAATTGTTGTGTTGATTGAATGTGACTCCCAAGTAAATAATGTCCTCCTGCAGTTCGAGATTTTCACCCCATAACCTTAGTCGGACGTCGTTTTTGTTGAATCTACGTGTTCGAGTGTAATTTGGGTGATGGAAAAGTATTGTTTGCGTTTTACTTGGGTTAGGTGTTATTCTCCATTTGCTCGCCCACGTACTGATCTGGTCTAGGTGGCCCTGCGCTATGCGGTTGCATAGTGTCGACGTCCTCGCCGTGGTCCATATCGCCGTGTCATCTGCAAAAAGCGAAATCTGTGTATCTATATTTAAAGGATGGGGAATATCGTATGTAAAAATGAGATAAAGGAGGGGAGCGAGAATCGATCCTTGCGGAATTCCCGATCGAGGAATAAATGGTTCGGAAAAGGATTTTTGTACTTTTATTCTGACGCTGCGGTCGGAAAGATAAGAAACTAAAAGTTTAATCAGATGGAGGGGGAGATGGATATCCTGAAGCTTCCGAATCAGTCCGGCATGCCAGACCTGATCGAACGCTCTCTTGATATCGAGAAAAGTAGCGAGAACGCAGTCACCAGTATTCAAAGCTTTAGTTACGTCGGTATGTAATTTCAAAAGGGGATCGGAAGTGCTACGGAAGGGCATGAAACCATGTTGAGTGTTTGGGATGATATTACGTGCATCGACAAAACCTCTGAGTCGCTGACAGATAATTCTTTCGAACACCTTACCAACGACATTCAGAAGAGATATCGGCCTGTAATTGTCTGGGGATGTATGATCTTTGAACGGTTTTGGAATAAGAACTGTCGTGCTTCTTTCCACGCATGCGGGAAATAACACAGTTCGAGGCATCGGTTGAAGATTTTGGACATATATTCCATAGCCTCGGAGGGAGTTGTCGGAGAACGGCACGTGATATGCCGTCGCCTCCTGGAACCGTGTTCTTGCCCGAATGAATGGCTTCCGCCACGACCGTCAGGATCTATTGGGGAAGTGAGTGGATCACCTCCGTTCAATTGGATTTCAAAATTAATGTTTCTGATATTTCTAAGTTATGTTCTAAATTTAAAAAAGTTTATTATCAAAAAAGTGGATTTTTGAGGAATTTGAAAATATTTTCTAGATGTTGTTTGAATAAATTTGCTTTTTCTAAGGTTCTATTATAAATTGATTATCTGGAGTTTTTAAGGCAAGTATTGAGTTTTTCTGGATCCTGAAAGAATTTGAATTTACGCGCCAGAGTTCTTTGCCGTTTCTGAAAGTCAAGTTTCGACGTAGCGTCGGACCACTTTTCTTCTTTGAAACGGTTTGTTTCCCGGCGTTTTGTTGCCGAATGTCGATTATATTAGATATTAATAGCGGCATCTATTGTTCTAAGAAATAGACTATAGAGACATCGTTTTTGTTTAATAATTTTCCACTATGAACGGAGGCAGGGAGGGCGGTGAATGTTATTGTTTTCTCTGGAGCAGAGGTGTTAAATGACTGTGTAATTAGTTGAGTGAAATTAACAATAGTATTATCTAATTCATGAGTATTCAGAATTTCTGGCTGGACGGGGAGATTTTCTGTTATAAGATTACGGAACTGTTCCCAGTCCGTGTTTTTAAAATCCCTGAATGTAATAAAAGAAGGTTGTTGAATAGGGGGAGTAGACAAAGTAGAATTGACCAGAAGTGGAAGGTGGTCGGATGTTATCGTTTGTCCGATAAAACATGGATCCTCAAAATAACGAATAAGATCAGGCGTAATCAGAATATGGTCGGTTATGGACATACCGTTATGGCTAAAAAAAGTAGGATTCGTATTATAACACCTAAATAGATGAAATTCTATGAGGCATTCGGATAGAATACGACCATTTCTGTTCGATGTTGTATCGCCAAATTGAATATTACGGGCGTTGAGGTCGCCAAGCAGTATAGAGTTCGGGATTGTCGATATATATCGCAGAAAATCCGCCGGAAGGATATCGCCAGGGGGATGGTAGTAACTGAATATAGTTACTGTTGAGTTATTCAAGTGGAGCCTAGCGGCTACGCACTCTAAAGGTGAAAACGAGAGGTTGTTTCAACTTGGTTTCAGTTATAGAAAGGATGGATATATTATGGTTTAGGAGGAGTGCTTTAAGGAGATGACGCTTGCGGCGTAGACCGCAAGCGTTAACAGTACCTATTGTGAAATTCATTTATTCGGGGATCGAAGAAATTGCGGATTCCATCGATTCGTCCAAATCGATCACGATGGGGGCCATGGAAATAGATACTTTGTTGCCGCAATAATTAATTATCGCAGTACGATTTAGGAATGCGCTGGAGCATTCGGTGATTACTTTGGTAATAATTTCCCGTTTTTCGGGGAATACGTTAGAGAGGGTTTGGGTTATGAACCGAATCATAGAATGGATTCGGGCGAAATGTTCGCACTGCGGTGGATCTTCGGAAATACTCTCATTGAGGACTTGGATGGGGGCGATTTTGTGGGATTCAGTAGGCGGTTCCCTGCGTTTAGGGCACTTCATGTCCCACGCAGGATGATCACCCCTACAATTAGGGCAAGTAGGATTTTTTTGTTTGGGACATACATTGTTTCTGTGATTGCCACCGCAAGAGGCACATGCTGGTTTAGCGACACAGTCGAGGCGATCGTGACCGTTCTTAGAACAAAGTGAGCAAAATTTAGCTATTGGAAGCGGAACTTTTGACGGTTCTGCTTCGTGAGTACGACCGTAGATCGACAAACCATTTAGTAATAATTCGTCGATCGCGGTCTTTGAAAAAGTGATGACTCTTATGAGAGTCGTTGGTTTATTTGTTGCTCTGGAAGTTATTCTCCAGCATTTATTGAATTTGATGTTTTGAATTTTTAGGGCCTCTGAAATCTCCTCGACTGTATAGTTTACGTCAACGTATTTGATCACACAAGAGTATGAAATTCTAGGTGATCGAAGTTCGGTAGGATTTTTCTGGGGCGGTTACTCATGCTCATCAGTGCGGGATGCACTCTGATTGGGCGTGCCATGGCGACCACTGAGAAGTGGTTTCCATCCTGATGGGAGTCTGTGACTGTCATCTCTGGTGTTCAAATAATTTGGACGTTCTTCTATTTCTACAGCTTCACGGAAAATTCGGGATTTGAAAGATCGGACGGGAGCCATAGTTTTTGTATTGGGGAAATCGATAATGTGTTTTTGGGAATTGATGAGTTTGGCTAGTTTATTTTTCTGGGTAAGGGTCTTCTGGTCGGAAAGATGTTGTGCCTTGGAGTTGGATAGGCGATCAAAGGTAGGATTGGATGGATGTGGAAATAGTGAAGGTGATGGAATATTTTGAGAAGTAGTTCATTAGTGTGATTTAGGTTGCATCTGGTAGTGTGTATGGAATCTTTTAGGAGGGAAAAACTTGTTCTGTTGAGAATTCGGGTTATGGAGGGGGGTTTTGTATGATGTTTGAGCTGTAGAAATTTGGGAACGACACGATGGTCACGACATGATTTCAGAAAAGTGAGGTCACATAGAGACGATGTTTACGAGATGAAAGGAAAGAATAGGATTTTGTGATTGAAAGAAATTCCTCTTCGTAGAGGCGTATAAAATGTACAGAAAAATTTCCGCGGTCGGAAGTATTTGAAAAACTTGGTTCTAATAATTCTTGAAAGTACTCATACTAAGAACTAAGCCTCTTTTAAAAAGACTTGTTATGAGTTACGTCAAAGTAGGTCAGTAATTAATCGATATTTCTACTCCCCTTATCTGAGCAAATCAGAAAAAAAATTGTGAAATTAGAGAAAAATTGTACAAAAAAAAGCATAAATAATGAATGCTAACAGATATACGAATTGAAATAATAAACAGACTAATCAATGATTTGAAAGTACTACTACTAACCAATAAAACATATGAAAATTAATTTTGAAAAGCACGGCGTTTCGATGATCATAAGTCCATCTCTTTAACCATCATCACGTGTAGAGAGAATTTTCAAGAATGGTTCAGTTTTGGTGTGCATTTTCTCACATTTATTGATCATTCGAACTTTCAGCTACAGCGAGAAATTCTTTGCTTTCTAAAAAACCAAAATATTTCCTAATCTGTTCCGTGTGGCCTCTAGGAGTTGACAATTCTACTGGTATATATACTGTTGAATAGGTCTTAGCAAGAGTTTTCTAAAGATGTACCACACTTGGCGATCCAATCCTTCTTTGGTTCATAACAGTCTACCAAGGGTGCATTATTCTTTGTTGCGCGTTTTTCCCGCTCTAGTAGAAAAATTGAGCCAGGATATCGTGAAATCTGGTATGGTTTCTAGATGATCGAAAATTGTTGCGCTCAGAAAGCCACTTGGGTCAGCCATAAAGTCTGAAAACCTACTTTTATAGATAACGGAAATGCTATGTATTTTCTCGGGATACACAGAAAATAATAATGAGCCTGATATCAATCACTGCCAATGATTGACCGCATATTCATTATCATAACGTATTTTTCATTAGAACAATGTCCAAAATTTATTGATAATAATGAATTGCTGTGATTGATCAATCAACGATTTTGTTGTTATAATGAAATCTAGGTCATTATAATAATGTAATTAAATCATGAATCTAATGAAAATAGTCATCATTATAATGTTATTTACATCAGAGCAATGTGAAAAATACATCAAGTTAATGACTACATAGTGATTAATACTATGTACCTTTAATCATCACGACACATTGTCATAATCCCTCTTTTAATAAAGCTATGTTCAATAGGCATAACATTAATGATTGAAAACATTAACCTATGTATAGTTCATCATAGCAATGCACTGCATTCATCACCTAATGTATTAAGTCATTCGGTCAATGTCCGAGAGCATTGGGACAACGCCGAAAGAATCATGGATTCATGAATTTCTGGCTGCACCCCCACCGTCTCAACGTAAATATGCCAAATTTCCGCCTAATTCGCTATACGAGTATCTATCTAACGCTAACAGCCAAACGGTGAAGTGTTATTTGTGTATAAGTAAATTTTTGTGCAAGCAGTTTCTTTAGAAGGTGGTAAGTACAGTTACTGTATTTTTTAAATCTTGTTAGTTTTTTATAACATTTGAATAAAAGTTACGAAAATATTTTTTGCCAGAATACAATCTCAAAAAAAAAAGTAGTTACACTGAACAGTGTTGAAAGAGACGAAAGAATGAAAACATGGCGTGTTTCGAGCACTTATAGTAAAAATATATAAATATATTGCATTTTGAACAATTTTTATATTATTTCGCGAACTACTATGAATTTTGCTATAAGAAATAGATATGCTCAATAATGGAACTTGCTCATACATTGTTTTGCTAAATACCCCTGTAAATTCAGTAAATTACTGAAAAGAAAATTGTATTTACAAAAAATCTACTATTCACTAAAATTTGACGGTCTACACTATTTCAACATCATCTTGAAAAATAATCATTTATTGCAGGTTGTGACGATACTTGTAAGTGTGATCTGGATCTGAAGTAGAAACCGAAATATTCTAAGCACCTTCATATTAATTCAGTATTTACTTTTCCTCAATACAAATCATGGTCGGACAACTATCTGTATAACAACCCAGAGCGCCCTCCACGAAAGATATTGGAAACCAACAATTCACCGCTGAGATCGAAAATGCAGAAACCCGTCGCTAGAATACAAACTTTCTGACATAAGATGTCTACTTTGTAACTGTGGCGTAGGTATGTTTTTTTTTAAAATTATTGAAGAATTTTCCTTGTTCACTTTATGTAATATATTAAATTGTGCATGGTTAACTAGTATATATTTCATGATTTTTAATTTTATCTTTATAAATATATATAATTTTATGTATTACCTATAACATTCAATATAATATAGCTATAGTTGCAACTAACTATTATAACTTTACTTCTAGATCGATATGGACTCAACCATGAAGAACGAAAATGATAATTTTTTTCTCAAAAACTGTGAAAAATTATTGCATTTCTGTTCAATGGCAATGTCAAAGACAAGGCGATTGAGTATTTACTAGGCCCATTGGAAATCGAAAATATCGAGGAAAGTAAGTATCTGCTTGTGTAGATTGTGTATTTCAGTGAATGGTGTTCACCCCGTGATGCTAATGTTAGTAGTTCAAAAAGAGCTTGATATTATTATTCTATGTCAGGTTGAATGAGAATACGTTTTTCATTTGTTATGAAATCAAATGACAGCTTGAGAATAATTTAATATATATTTCGTGAACATCATTTAAAGTTCATAACATACTCATTTCATTAAAAAGTAGAGTCCCAATGAAAAAGAAAATCAGTTTTCTAAAATCTGGAATTCACCTTTTTCATTTTCGACCATAATATATTTTTATTTCTAGATGGGCGAAATAAGGCAGCCACCAACAAAGTTGTAAAGAAAGATATTACTGGAAAAATGCATTACAAAAAATTTTCACTTACAGCACTCATTTTTATATCTTGCAAAAACACCACAAGAATTTGAAGAATGGATATACATTTTGAATTCGAAGAAAACTTCAATTCAATCTTTTGTGTTCGCAATAAGCTAAGATATAACAAAAATTCAAGGAGAGTATACATACTTCGATGGAATTAGATATAAGTTTTTCAATGTTATAAGAGCTGTTAATAGTTGTTTAAATATTATTTATGTTTCCAATTCAAGTTTTTCTCCAGAAAGTATTATGTTTTGGTCGTTTATTGAATACTTTCTTTTAAACCTCGCGCTAATCCAGGAATTGTATACAGTGAAACACATATCTTATGTCAATATTTAAAAAATAAATTGTATTATTCCAATTCAATGAATCTTTTGTGTCTGTTTGTAGTTATCTTTGGAACGTACTCGTTCGACAGTGCCATCATAATTGCTTGGAGCATTAGCAATAATATATAGACATTTTTTTCCTATTTGCAATTATATATCTGTCACTATATACATATATATATATATATATATATATATATATATATATATATATATATATATATATATATATATATATATATATATATATATATATATATATATATATATATATATATATATATATATATATATATATATTTAAATATATTAGGATATCAGGTGAGCGGTCTGTCGGGAAATATAAACAGAAGAATATTCCTACTTCGCTGTAGAACATCCAAGATAATCCCACGACATATTCAGGATGCCATGAAGAGTATTCAGAGACTTTTATTCGTAAGTAGCGATATGAATATGAATAATAAAACAAATGAGCTGATATCATATCTTAGCTCCCGAATATTGTCATTAGAGATAAAAATCACGTGCAATAACATCAAGAAAATTCAACGTCACATTAACACAATTAAATCACAGTTGGGGCCAATTCTCCCAGCTGAAATTTTTGATGAATACGACAGGCGGTTAAACATCAATTTTGGTAATTATCATAGTATGGCAAAGAGAACGAACATAAAAAAATTCAATATCCTCAATAAGATGAACCAATCCAACAACCAATTATTCATCAACAACACAGAATGGTTCAGGAATCTCTCAGGTGTTAATATTCCATCAGATATTTCTGATCTTCTATCATTAGGGCCAAAATTTGCTTTACAATGTAAAAAAGAAAACATTAAAGTTGATAGATTACTGGCAGACGTTGAAGCAATTATTGTTGATACGCCTAACGAAACAAAAGATGTATTGAGAGCAAATGCAACAAATATAATCACAAATTTTTTGCAAGGGTCAAATAGGGAACAACCATCAATTTTGCATAAGACCTACAATAAAGTAAAATGTTTTTTAAAAACACATCCGGATCTGTTAATTCTACAATCAGACAAGGGTGGTTGTACAGTTGCCATGAGTAAGAATGACTATATTGAAAAAACCGAAGAATTACTACAGGACGAAAAAACATACAAAAAAATACCTAATGATCCCACCGCGCCAACTCAAAGAATTTATAATGACATGATCAAACAACTAAAGAACAAAAATGAGATCTCCGAAGAACAATCTCGTAGTTTGATAACATATAACTCGTCATGTTCTTAATTATATGGTTTACCAAAGATCCATAAACCTAATGTTCCGCTAAGACCCATCATAAGCTCTGTTAATTCTATAACCTACGAAATTTCAAAGTTTTTATCTAACATCTTGTGTAATGTTTTTAATGAAGATGATGACCTTAATATCAAAGATACATTCGTTTTTGTGAATACAATTCGCAATACAATATTACCTGAGAACTACGTATTGGTCTCTCTTCACAAACATACCTTTGGATCTGGTGATGGACATTCTGAATCTCGAATGGCGGAGGATTGAAAAATATACCTCACTGTCCCAGGGAAGTTTTTTCATTTTAATTCGTTTTATATTCAACAACACATTCTTCAGTTTTGACAATAATCATTATAGACAGGTTTTTGGTACGCCTATGGGATCCCCTATTAGTAATATCCTAGCGAAATTAGTGCTGGATCACCTTCTAAAAAACGTCATTCCTTTGCTGCCATACACACTGCCTTTTATCTACAAATACGTTGACGACATTATTTGCGCAATTCCCTCAGGGAGTGAAGAAGAGACACTGAAAATATTTAATTCGTTCAACTGTCGTTTGCAATTCACGATGGAGTCTGAAATAGAGCAGAGTGTACCATTTTTAGATACAAAAGTAATAAGACAAAACGACGGTAATATTATCTTAGATTGGTATCAAAAATCAACAGCATCCGGAAGATTTCTTAATTTTCACTCCAACCATCCAAAGAACCAAAAATACAATACAGTTATTGCAATGAAAAATAGAATAACACATATAAGTGATGAAACTTTTCTACAAAAAAACCTGAAAAAACTTATTGAAATCTTCATGAATAACGGATATCCTAAACATATATTGAAAAATCTGATATACAATTCTAACTTCTACGATGGTCCCACAGAAGATATAGATAGACAGACAATAAAATACAGGAAGATACCTAACATAAACCAGGTAACACGTAAAATGGTGACACTGTTCAGACATGTCCCTGATTTGAAGGTTGCAAATTATAACCTAGTGACAGTCTCTCAATTATTTTCCAGACTCAAGGACAAAACACCAACCATGCTCAAGAGCAACGTCATTTATGAAATTCCATGCTTAGAATGCTAAGGTACTTACATTGGCCAAACAAATCGATGGCTTAAACAACGTATCACCCAACATAAGAGCGACTGTCGCTTAGGAAAAAATTCATGCGCAGTCGTAGAACACCAAAAAAGTACAGGACATGCATTTGATTTTCATAACGTAAAAGTTATTGACCATCAGGATAATTATAAGAAAAAATTATTCTTGGAAATGTGTCATATAAAAAGAAGCAAAGATTGTGTAAACTATAAATCTGATACGGGTCAATTAAGCAACATTTATTGCAAAATTTTAAATCACATATAGATTACCTCCGCCAGGTGAAAAACCGAAGATTGACACTCGCGTTGCACCGAAACTAGTCAGGCTGATTCTCACCCAGTCATGTTGCATCCGTTGAATGTTGTGTTTGTATTTTAATTTTACCAAAACTCTAGACCTGTAAGTTTTATTTGTGTGTTTTTCCAGAAATTGTTCGTTATTGATGTAATTTATTTTTATTATAGTATTACTCCTGATGAAGTCACAAATAGTGACGAAATATTGAGTTGATGAGAAAATAAGATTTTCAATTTCCCGACAGACCGCTCACCTGATATCCTAATATATTTAAATTAAAGTACGGTCGATAACAAAATTTTTAAATATATATATATATATATATATATATATATATATATATATATATATATATATATATATATATATATATATATATTTATATGTTCAGAAAGATTTCCGCGGTCGGAAGTATTTGAAAAACTTGGTTCACGGAATGAACCGCGTAAAAGATTTGAAAAATCTCGACGTTTCGGCTCCTTTTGCGAAGCCATCTTCAGGAGAATTAGAAAGGGAATAATTCAGAATCGTGGCCTCAATCTGCCTACTCCACGAATCGAATTAGGAGGAATCGGAAACAATACGATTGCGTGGTCTCAACCTGCCTACTCCACCAACCGTACTGCTTCCTGTCAACTCTGAAGTCTCTATCTGCCTACTCTTCAGAGTCAACTGAATTATTCCCTTTCTAATTCTCCTGAAGATGGCTTCGCAAAAGGAGCCGAAACGTCGAGATTTTTCAAATCTTTTACGCGGTTCATTCCGTGAACCAAGTTTTTCAAATATATATATATATATATATATATATATATATATATATATATATATATATATATATTTATATATATAAGTCTAGACTATTTTATTCATGAAAACAAAAGGTGCAACCAGTAGGCTTAGATTGATGTATTTTTACATTATATTAACGTCTTCGAACATTGAACGATGTTCGAAAGTCATTGTGCGCATGGATTGGAATCAATGTATCGGTGATTGAGTCAATGTCCTGGATTCCTTAATTCAATGACTGCAGGTGATCGGTTGATGTACAGAAAACATTAATATCATGCTGGATGTTGATTGACTGATACACAATGGTCATTAGTAGAATGTACTTTCTTCTGAAATCCAGGTGATGAAATTAATGCCTCTCGGGGATTGATATAATCACTTGAACATCAAGCAATCAATAATAATACATTGAATCAATGAACTTGAGCATCGGTTGAAAATTGATGTCCGAATACATTATCACAATGGTTTTATTCATTATATTCACGTACGTTTTTCGTTCTGTGTATAAACCAGTGATATATGGGTTCCTCATATATTTTAATACAATTCCCCCGTAAATTATGCCCATCTCCAGTGGCGCCATCTTAGCTGAACAGACTGTTGAAACCCTATTTTGAGAGAGCGATAGAAATTTTGGTACGATGTGTGAGTCATTTCGTCAGCAATGGCAAGTGGCATGCAACTACACTAAGGAGTGTGCAACTATGTCAAGGGGGTCTGTAACTTGAAACATAGATTCATTGGTAATTTACACCTGCATGATATCCGGATAATTTTGTTATTTATAACTTGAGCACTTTGAGTTTTACAAAAAGAAAACAGCTAAGAAGAGAAAACAAATTTTCACTGACAGACTTTTATTTTGTACTCAATATATAATATAGTCCACTAGATATGTACATTGTACCTGAAAAATAATCCGAACTTGATGAAACTTTTACAGGTTGTTCGGGGATGCTGTGGGATGACTTTGTCAAGTTTTCTAACTCAAGAACCCTGTGCTAACTTTGGGAGGGCTGAAAAACCTCAAAATTTTTAGATTCTTTGCTCATAACTTCTAAACTAAGCTGTTTTAGACCAAAACATTTATATTCAAAGTTGTAGAGCAGTAAATTTGCTACAATTCTGTATCCATTAACATTTTTCCTATACCTAATAAAAACCGAGATACAGACGATCAAATTTGCAGAGATTTACTCAAAATTACAAAAATTTGCCAAAACCTTCGTTTTTGGCCCTCTAACTACCAATTACCATCAGTTCTATGGTAATTATGGTAATAACCCATCAATATCGACATGCAAGAATACAGGGGGGGCAGTGCCACATAGCTGACCCCCCTGTGTTCTGTCGATATTGATGAGTGATTATCATAATTACCATCGAACTGAATTTATCTTAAACAATTAAATTATCATAAACTGTATTCTATTTCAGTTAACAGCACGAAAAACTAACTCAACTGTGTAAGTAAAATAATGAAACAACAAAGTGTAATTTTCTGTTCCGTTTTAGTCTCTAAAATGATTGTAAAAATTCCAGGGAATCAAGTTGGGTTTGCCTGCAATCAAGTTGGATTTGCCATCAGTTCTATGGTAATTATGGTAATCACTCATTAATATCGACATGCATGAACACAGGGGGGAGGGGGCGCTGACCAAGTGCCTGTTATTGTGACTTGTAGTTATTCCAATGTTATCGTGTACAGTGTCTTCGGTGAACTAAATGTTTTGACATTAGTAGGTATATTTATTTACGGAAGTCTTTACCATTTTGAAAGAGAGAGTAGTTTTCTGTTATACAACCATATACATAGGTATCCAACTAGAAACTCCAGAGATATACATCTGCCAAAACCAAACCGTGCATTATACCAAAAGTGCTCAGTGCTAGTTTGAAAAGTTTGAAAAAAAAATAGATTTTAATATTCAACTTTTTGTAAATGTGTGATGTGTTATGGAAATACGTGTTAGTGTGTAATCCTTGTATATGTATAATATACAGATATCAATTTTAAAGCAGAGTAATTTCAGCATAACAATGACATGTTATTTTATACTTAATATGAATTGATATACATCGTACATCCAGATATAGATACCTTGCATTTTTTGTGAGGTTAATAAAATTGAATTGAATTTAATCGCGGCAGGTACCCTACCACTGTAAATTCCTGCCAAGCTATTATCTTGAACCTCGATAAAAATAGATCAGGTAGTTGAAATCAATAAATCATAACCAATAATGAATTAAAGAATATATTTATATTAAAAATAAATGTAGTATGCACCTCTCGAAAGCAGTGAGGATGGAAGTATACACAGTGGAATAGGCGGTTGGGGGTGCGTTTATGGATGGAAGGCATACTACCTTTGAACATTCATACTCCTGCCCTTGTGTCCTCGACTTCTTAAACCCATTCCAGCCAGGCACTGTCGACGAGTGGGCATTTTTTCCATAAAGCCAGGCGATATCACATGCAGGCAATACAATGTCTTCTTGAAGGCTAACACCAATGTCAATCATTTTGACTGTCTTCAGGCCGGCATTCGGTGGACGGCAAAACTCCTTGACTTCAATGCAGCCAGCTTCACCAATTGCATGGGATGTTGATGAGAAGAATATCTTGATCACATGTCACGGAGTTTCGAGGGATTACAGCCATTATTCCTCCCAATGCATGGAACGTAGCATGTCGATCCAGTGTATTGACGTTGAAGTCCGCGTTATCAAATATGAATTGGCTGAATGGGTTGACTGAGACGTCAACTACTGCTTCCTTCGCTTGCATAACATACGATCCTTTAAGCCTTAAAGCTTCGTCATAGCTGGCTGAAAATCCCTAGGTAGAAAGGAGGTTTATCAGAAGCCTGGATCCAAACTTTTTGTAACAGTATGTTGCAACCCCAATCAATATAGACGATAAAAATGATTTTGGTCGAACGGCTACGATGATGGCATGTGCCAGCGCAAGACACTTCTTCTTCCATGACTCCAATGAACCCCGTTTGTTTTTTAGAATGAGCGTGTGCAACAGCAGAAGTAGAGTCTCCGGGACGACATGGTGGGCACTAGCATACAAATTGTCAATCGGAGGGTAGGAATCAGTATTGAATATTTTGGAGCGGATATCCTGTGAAATGATTTTCCCAGCCGTTTTCACAATTCGAGCACTTTCCTCTTGCGGGTCAGACATCTTTTCATTCGAGTACCAGTTGTCAGATAGGATTTTGCTGCCAACATTCTTGAAACAGACAACACTCCCTCTGTTGGACAACTGGGAAATCATGTCATCTCCATACGTCTCCTTCAGACGCTTCTTCACTGTTTTTATATCTTCAGGAATCAGATCCATAAGCTGCCCAAGAGAAAATTGGCATTCCTCCCCGTTTTCCTCGAGATAATTGTACATAATTTATATTACTTGGTGAGTGTCGATCGTGGTTCTTCCTCTCTTCTCAAGAGTCTTAGGTAATTTGTAGAAATGTTCGATGATCTTTCGGTGGCATTATGCATTTACCGCAACCAAATCTGTGTTCATACTCTCCAAAATGCCAACACGATCTCTTAATTTATTCCCCCACTCATCAACACGCTGCCTTGCGTACAATAGAATCGTACCTGCCATCTCAGGTAGAGTCACTGTGGCCATAGCATTGCGCTTTTCGATTGGAAAATTATTCTGCCTTTGTCTGTACTCTTCAGTAACCTACTCTTCGCAAAATAAACACTTGTTGTTGAAATCAAATAATAATGCAGACTTATTTGAGCGAGTCGGCTTGGGCTGAGGTGTAGGAGTTTGACTTTCACTTCGCAAATGTGCCAATATCATTTTCTCGTGGATTTATTTTTTTTGGCGAACAAGGTGAATAGCAATTTCTTTCACTCTTTCCAGCAAACGTTATTGTTCCTGCTCTTTGCGTTTAACCCTCCGTTGGTCGCGAATGTATCCAGCAGATACATGCTTAAGATATTTACAATTATCTCGGAAGCAAACAATTGTACAATTACCAAATGCAGGGCATTCCCGGCTTAATGTGTTTTGAATCATTTCCTAGAAGGATAAAGCCAAACACCCCTTCTCTGTGCCGCTATTGTCGTAAAACCCCAACGATGTCGGCCGTGTACCTGCCAGATACTGCGCCACGTTACAATTTTGTCTCCGTCAGTCGTTTCTAAAACTTTGTGCTTTCAAGTCGTTCTGAGTTGAATAAATTTGTTGTGAAGTGTCTCTTTGTAATTTAGAATGAGTACGACAATTTCGAAGAATCTCATGAATCTGATTCAGATAATCAAGTTGAAACGAGGTCTGTGGATTCAAATACCGACCACGGAATTAGTGACAACGAAGAAGAAATTGAAGAAACGGAAGCAGATGAGAGTTATTTTTTTGGTAAATGACCAAAATTTGTTTTTATATTTTTTGTTCATATAACGGCAATTTTAGGAAAAGATGGCACACAGTGGAATGAAGAACCGCCTAAGACTTCAAAAACACGTACTCATAATATTCTCATGAAATTACCTGGTATAGTAGGGGAGCATGCAAGGAACGCCAAAACTGAACTCGAATGTTGGAGCCTATTTTTCACGGAATTTATTTTAAATTTGCTGGTGGAATCGACAAACCAATACATCGAAAATATTCGAGCAAAATTTGTAAGGGAACGAGATTGTCGACTTACAAATCAAACAGAGATCAAAGCATTTTTGGGATTATTGTATTTGGCGGGTGTATTTCGAGGAGGTCATCAACGACTTAGCGATTTTTGGGCTACTGACGGTTTAGGAATCTACATCTTCCGAATGACAATGTCGAAAAGCGCTTCAGATTTTTGATAAGATGTTTGAGATTCGATAACAAAGACACGAGGGAAACACGACGTGAAGTCGATAAATTAGCTGCAGTCAGGGAACTTTCTACCGTGTTCATTGAAAATTGCCAAAAGCATTATCGGTCAAAACGTAACAATTGATGAAATATTGCCCGGATTTCGAGGTAGATGTGCATTTAGGCAATATATTCCATCCAAACCCAACAAATATGGGATAAAAATATTTTGTCTGAGCAATGCCAAATTGTACTATACCGCTAATATGGAGATATACTGTGGACAACAGCCTGAAGGGCCATTTTAACAATCAAGTTCATCAGATTCGGCAGTAATGCGGCATGCTAAAACGATTTTTGGAACCGGTCGCAACATTACCGCCGATAATTGGTTTACCAGTTTGAAGTTGGTGCGAGAGCTGGAAAAGAAAAGGTTATCTTACGTCTTCTATAATGAAACAAAATCGGGGGTAGACGTCGTCGACAAACTTTGCGCCACTTATAATGTTAGTCGATCGACAAGAAGGTGGCCAATGGTGATTTTTTACCACCTTATGAACGTCGCGGGAGTGAACTCTAGAATAGTTTTCCTCGCTAACCAAAACGAATTTGTGTCAAGAAGGGAATATTTGAAAAAACTGACTCTAAGTCTGGTAGAAGAACAACTACGAATACGAGCACAAATTCCAAGCCTTCCCGTGGAAACAAAAAATTTACTCCAAAAATACAGTTTCAAGAAGAACCCGAATCTGGAACGTCGAGAGCTCCCAAAAGACGACGCTGTCAACTCTGCTACCAACACAACAAAAAAGCGTCATTCACAGCTTATGGTTGTCAGAAATGCGGCATAGCTTTATGTTTGAAACAACATTCGAAAATAGTTTGTGAAAACTGTCTCGATGCTAGCGAAGAAGATTGATTTTGAAAATATATTTTTATATGCTTCATTGTAAACATAATAATAAACTTTATACGTTTGGTTTTTGAATAGTTTTTGTACAAAGGTTGACGTTGAAACTGTCTTTGTACATTTTATTCCTAATCGAATTTTTCAACTAAAGGAGTGAAACTTACAATACCTTACATTGGTTTGGATGTTGTATCTGTATGGATAAATTTATCTGGGAGATACAGCGCGACTAACCATTTTACATTAAACTGCGCGCCTAATGGAGGGTTAACAGCAGAAGCAAGAAGCGTAGCAACTCCTCTCTTCTTCACCACCGACAAATCCTCACCTTCACAAATAAAACACCGGCCTGTCTCTGGATTTGATGTTGAAGCAAATGCCATATCAGATTATTAGTTGTCGCGCTACACTCAATAACAGCTCAAAGAAAAATACACACTCGAAAATCACTGGATTTACTTACACAGTTGAGTGTAAGGAACACGGGGGGTCAGTTATGTGGCACTGACCCCCTCCCCCCCGTGTTCTTGCATGTCGATATTGATGAGTTATTACCATAATTACCATAGAACTGATGGTAATTGGTAGTTAGTTGGCTGAAAACGAAGGTTTTGGCAAATTGTTGCAATTTTGAGAAAATCTCTGTACACGATAACATTGGAATAACTACAAGTCACAATAACAGGCACTTGGTCAGCGCCCCTCCCCCTGTGTTCATGCATGTCGATATTGATCAGTGATTACCATAATTACCATAGAACTTATGGCAACTCCAACTTGATTGCAGGCAAACCCAACTTGATTCCCTGGAATTTTTACAATCATTTTAGAGACTAAAACGGAACAGAAAATTACACTTTGTTGTTTCATTATTTTACTTACACAGTTGAGTTAGTTTTTCGTGCTGTTAACTGAAATAGAATACAGTTTATGATAATTTAATTGTTTAAGATAAATTCAGTTCGATGGTAATTATGATAATCACTCATCAATATCGACATGTAAGAACACAGGGGGGTCAGCTATGTGGCACTGCCCCCCCTATATTCTTGCATGTCGATATTGATGAGTTATTACCATAATTACCATAGAACTGATGGTAATTGGTAGTTAGAGGGCCAAAAACGAAGGTTTTGGCAAATTTTTGCAATTTTGAGAAAATCTCTGCAACTTTGATGGGCTGTATCTCGGTTTTTATTAGGTTTAAGAAAAAAGTTAAAAGATACAGAATTGTAGCAAACTTACTGCTCTACATTTTTGAATACAAATGTTTTGGTCAAAAACCGATTAGTTTAGAAGTTATGAGCAAAAACTCTGAAAAAGTCCGAAAATTTTGAGGTTTTTGCACTAATGCACTAATATTTCGATCTGAAATTAATTTTAAACAAATATTACTGAGGTATACGTATCGCTGGAAGTTTTCTCACCAGAGTTTGCCTTATGCATTTGTTTGTGAAAATTTTCGATTTTTTTCTTTACGCCTGATTTTTAAGAACAAAAGATGTCTACTTATGGATGAAACGAATTGTTGAGACATTGTCTTCATCTTCACAGTATGCGAAGTACTAACGTAGCATGAATACTATTGAGATCACAGTATAAGTTTGTAGTAATGAACTAAAAAATTCTAATTACTACTGATAAGTTCCATATTTAATTTTCAAGGGAGGAGAAAATATTCACCTGTATGTCACAGTTTTCGACGGAAAATTAAGAGCCAAGAACCAGGTGTATGTGAACATCATCAACCCCTCTGATCGAACGCAGAAGCACAAACTTGGCAACATCCCCACGTTTCAGTTTCCGAACTTTCAGCCATCCGCGAATATCGACAACCCTCCGCCATCAATCTCCAACAACCCAAGACCGATGCCTAGACTTCCTCCTTTTCGCAAGACATATCCGAAACCCAATGTGAAACGGCCAGAAAATGATGAAAGTAACAGTAAGACCTACCTGAGGCCAGTGACTTACACAACGGGTACTAAAAGAATAAGCACCACTTCGCAGCCAAGGACAGTCAAGAGTAAGGTTCAGCTGGAAGGCGTCGAATTGAATAACAGTATCATACCGCCCACCGACGAAGCTATCAAATCCGTACCAGAAGTTTCCATCAATGTAGTTCCTATACTATCTGTGTGTGGAGTTTTCTTGATCGTAGGAATTATGGCTGTAATTTTTAGAAAGAGATTGTACTTGGGAAAAACCAAAGAAAAAAAAGAAATGGTGAGTTAGCTGCTAGCAACATAAATATATAACGGGTAACGCATTTTCAACAGTTGACCTAGAATATTTAGTACAGGTTTTTCTATAAAATCACGAGACACGTCGATTTTCTTTCGATGAGCAAATATTTTGATCGTAATTTCATGGATGTCATGCATTCATCATACTTCGAGAATTTCAAATGGTACGGGGACTCAAGTGCCTCATCAATTTGAAGGTATTCCAGTTTCAAATTAGCTATTTTTGTCTGCGTTGAAATGAATGTGAAAAACCTGTTGAAAATGTCGGTAAAGTGAATTTTATTTGATGAAATGTTCACACTAAAAGCCGTTCACTTCTAAATAATAATAAAACCTCATTATTTTCTCCAACTCTTGATAGCAATTCGTTCAATATAGCACTATTCGGTGGCAAGGATTTTCTTCAGAGGTAGGTTTCCTTTTATGGATAACACTTTTCAAATGACCTCATAAGAAGAAGTTCAATGGTGTTTACTCTGGTGATCTTGGAGTCTACTCAATGAAACCTACCTCTCCTACTACTCTTATATTAGCGAATATATTGATTCAAAAAGTGAAGTGCAGATGAAGCAGAGTTTTTTGAAGCGGCATCAAACTGTTGAAAAAATACACCGTTTTCTCAAATCTGATCATCATTTTATGAAATTCCCAGAATGTTAAATCGGTTCGATGACATTTTCGAGTAAATTGAGGTGAAAATCAACTGTCGAAGTGAATAAAAGCACTAATAATATTACTTCCTAAAATATAAGCATAGATATTGAATCAAGATTTTATCAATTGAAGTAGTGGCTTGTAGTTAATTAATTAAATTTTATTAGATAACTTTTTCTTTTCACTCATGTTACCGATACTTGCAGAAAGTTTGTTACATTTGAATTTCATTACATTACGTTTCAACGTAAAACAAAACGAAATTAGCATGTTTCTGAAGAGAATTGAAATATCTTCAGAATTATATACTAACTACTTGGCTCCTAGTGCTACTATAGATTCTTGAAGAAACTAACAACCTGTTGAGGAGAATTATGATGATGTAAATCTATAAATTCACGATCAAACGATGTCCACCTAGAAAATAAAATTAATCGGTATCGAGATTTTCCAGAAACTCTATATAATGTACAATATATCAAGAACAGTTATCTGAAAACCAGCAATCTATCATATAATTCCTCTAGAAGTGCTGGCTTATAAAGCTTCTAGGGGAATTATATGATAAATTTCTGTTTTGTCCTCTTACATGTTTATAGCACGATGATTCCTTTTTTTTGTGATATAAATATATATATATATATATATATATATATATATATATATATATATATATATATATATAAATATATATATATATATATAATATATTAGTAGAGTTTCTATATGAATAGACTCAAACGATCGAATGAGTTCTATAATGAACAGTATTTGATTAAAATAGAGGTGGTTTTAATAGTTTTGTTCAGTCAGTGCAATTTTAATATGTAGTGATTTAATTTAGCGAAAAGAATCCTCGGGTGGTAGCATTGTTCTTCAAGAAGATCCTAGACTAGGAATGCAACAGTGGAACGGCCCTATTGCTTTCAATAACAGATACGAGCCTTGGGAGAGAGACTCAAATCATAATCAGGTAAGAATATGAAAAAATATATGTATTAGCGTTTGCTAAAAATCTTAAAAATTACTTTCTGAAAATATATGTGATAGAAACATTTCTATGATTTACTTGATGGTCAACCAAACTAGTTTCTTTCGATTATCGAATATTTTCTATACGTTCAATCAATACACCCGATTCTTCCACAAGATATATCCGACAAACGTTTTTTAAATCATTGAAAATTTTCTTATGAGCATTTCATTTTGTCTTTTTTTCTCTCACTCACTCTGTATCGTATATCTGGAATTGATATTGATGTGGATATTATAGATGTACATATTGAAAAAAGTATCAAATTCGTACTCAAACTTTTGTGATTCATGTTCAATTCGGATTAAGATATATCTGGCGAATTTTCCAATGAAAAATTTTCCACATCTTGTAGATGTGCATGTCAAACTCCATAAAAGCGAATTGAAGGAAATCTTTCTGAGTAAATTAAACTCAACATTCTCATTGGCAGGCCAGCAATCAGATGAGTGGTCCTATAAACAAGACGGACAGATGGGAGTTTCCTAGACATCGACTGAAATTCTTCAACATCCTGGGAGAAGGAGCTTTCGGGCAGGTGTGGAAATGTGAAGCTGTAGAATTGAATAGTAGGTATTCTTATTCTTTATTTATATAGTAAAGTTGTGAAGAAATAAAATTGTATGAAACAAAATTCTTCATTAAGAAGTCATGAAAAATTGGAAATTTGGGTAGAATTATGTAGAGTAGTGACAAAAGCTTTCAAATTTTTGATTAAAAGTAACCATCTCACTGAAATATATAGAAAGTTTATAAAATCAGCAATAGACAAAGGTCAATATTATTGATTCGTATTTGGAAAAAAAGAAATTTTCACAATTGGCAATTACCAGAAGCAAATTAATATTCCTGAGAGTGTAGTCATTTAATTACAAATAAATGAATATAATTGAAACAGAAGGAAGAAAATAAAAGCATTAGGAATTAATATATATATATATATATATATATATATATATATATATATATATATATATATATATATATATATATATATATATGTATGTGTATTCCAGATTCGAAATCTACAATTTATGAGTTCCAATCCTGGTTGGCAGAAGGTTTTCTGTGAAATTATCATTGATTTTAGAATTTTAGCTATTTTTGGTCCGTCTATTTGCTAAGCAGTTGTTCGACTGATACTCACAGTACTTGGACGGATGATCCATATTCTATAATGTTTGCCCTTGATCAAGATTTTAAAAAATTTGAATATATTTAAAAATATCAATTGAGTGTTTGTATTAGAAGAAAAAGTTAATAGTGCCTTTTTTTACTGAATAAATCGAAATCTTAAAAGATAACCCCCGTATGCTCAAGGTTTTAGTTGATGGTCACTTTTTCAAACATAAAGTTTCTTCAATAAACCGTTAGTTTTCCAGTGTTTTCGAAACTCTGAGCATAACGAGTTATCATCACGATGCTAGAAAGTTTAATTTATCGAAAATTGATGAAAAACTCCTCCCTAGGTAGAAGGGCATTTGACGACGGTAGCGGAGAATGTGAATAAGTCCCTGCTTTAGTATTTCCCGACCGTCGCACCAACTTGAAAGTTAATAGGATTACTTAGACAGTTCTCATTATCTTGTTCTTATTTCTTGAAAAAAAGTAACAAATCACGTAGAGGATTGTAGTGGCGTTGTAGATGTCGAACAGATTTACTGGCTTCTTTTCATTGGAGACACTTTTATTACAATTTAAACTGAGCTGGAGGAATTCGAGTTTGTAGCAAAGTAATAAAATAAATTAAAGTTCAACGAATTTTAAAAAAAATAGGGATATCTTAAAAGTGTCCTTTATACTGTATTTTTATAATAATTCTTTTTTTATTAAAGCCTACGAATGAATGATTTGTGAAATTTCATTTCAGATACCTCACGCTTTTTTACAATAAAATAAATAATTTTCTACTTTTAATTACTAATAATGCGGGCTTTCTTGGAATTTTTAAATTATAATAAATTTTTTTATTTTTCAGGCCCAATCAAAAGTAATATTAATCAGGAGACTTGATTTGTACTCTATCATTAGTATGATAATAGACTTAAAATAATCGAAATTTTTTATACTGATTATCCTGATGGGAACATTAAGACAAAATGATAAAATTATTGTATTTTCATCGGACCTGATTACGTGTGCAAATTATCGAAAAAATTAGTCTTAAGTTTGTCAACAAAAATAAATCATTCGTTATATAATCGAAACGAATACCGCTCGAGCAATCGAAAATAATCGTTATACTGACCTCGTCACTCGACGTATTTTCTTAAAACTGGAGCTGCGCTCTCGTGACTCGGAAGTAAAATCGATTATTTTCGATGCTCTTGTTATATTATAACTGAAAGTTTTACAAGGCTGTGGAACAGCGACACTCGTCCGGAGATAAAAATATTGACAGTATTTTCGCTCGCCAAGCATTCTTGCGGCAACCTATCTGCAATAGGTAAAACAACATTGGCTATAGTCCTGTGTAACACAGTGTTGTATAACACATTTGTGTTGACACTTTCACATGTGTCAGATGTGTTGAAACAGTAGAAAGATATGCAATGACACTTGACACTTCATGAAACCGAGGTGCGGGAAAGGTATGGTCTGTTTTATTTCAGAAATTGCGCGACTGCACATTTAGCACCAGAGATGTGTTGTGTCATGGACTGTAGACAACCCACATTACATAAAACTATTATTTTTTATAGTGAACATGTGCGTAATATAAGCCGCGCTAGTCGAGCCTAAGGATTGTTGGCGCTACGGATTATTTTATTTGATATTACGAATAATTTATCTCTATCTTAAAAATTTACACATTCTGCAATTGTACATTAATTAATTTATTATAATGCTTCGCTTTGTGTGGCATAGTTATGCCGACTCTGATACCCAGCAGTGACCTGAGCCAACAGAAATTTGATGCTGAAGCATTGAGTTTCAGTTTTAAGAGTGCCAGATTTGTTTTTAATACTTTAGGCAACGCATGACTCGCAACTGTGTCGTGACACAATTGTGCTGGCACAGAGTGTTAAAACACTAGGTTGTGTTGGTGTCATTGTTTCAACACCCAATATTTCACTGTGTTACCCAGGCCTAATCGGCTATACAGGATATGTGTGGCAATATGGCCGGTACATACTGAAAATATTACCCTATATTGCATAGTCTGGGTGTATTTTTTGGAAATATTGCCAGCTACTATGTTGCAGCAACATATTTCAGTGAAAATATTGCTCGTTTAGAAGCACCATATATAAAATATTTTTCATGAGAAAAAGCAATAGATTTATGGAATTTGTTTATTGAATATTGACGTGCGTTTCTCGCTGCAAATTTATTTTGATTAGAAACTTAATAAACACTTATTGTTAAGATGCAATTATCACCGCTACCATCGCATTGTTACAAGTTTCGTTTCCCACTTAAATCTGTAGCACATCATAGAGATCAAATTACGTCTCAGAATTTTAGGTATAATCTTGTGAATAATTGACCTTCGGAAATTCACAAAACTTGTTGAATTAATTGATTCGAATCAGTTTATTTGGCCTTCAGAGATGTTAGTGTTCATTGGAAATAAAACATTTCACTTCCTAGCTGTAAAAATAGTAATGGTACTCGACTGGGTATAAAACGCATTGTCATAAAAAAACAATGGTTTTAATTGGAATTATGTACTATGCACTAAAGTTTCGAAGTTGATATATCATCACAGATCTAAAGAAAAATTATATGAAATTGAAAATATTAACTTTTGTGAAAATAATTAGAAAAACTCATTTTTGATTTTAATAATTACTCTAATTGAATCTATGACGTGTTGTTTCACCTCACGACTTACGTGGATTAAGGATTAGGGAAATGTATTTTGGCGGTTTGAACCATTTTCCAAAACCATCGCCTTTTCAAAGTGAATATTTCATGCCTTTTCGTAGATTTTAAGGTTTTGCCTACCCCTACACAGGTTCTCCAAATTGACTTAAATTGAGAACAACAATAATTAGAGCAAAATACAACCGTGGAGATTGCGCTCTGTATATATATATATATATATATATATATATATATATATATATATATATATATATATATATATATATATATATATATATATATAAAATATGAATCAAACACAGATTGATTTTCTTGAATCATATTCGATTATATTGGATCGATATTTTCACAGGTTGTGTGTTTCATTAATTAATACTTTAATTCAGATGTTTATATTATAGTATAAAAAACCTTTCAGTCGTCATTTCGACCTTTTTCAAATTATGTCATGCGTCTACTGTTCTGGTCCAAACATAAAAAAAAACTAGAATGTCACATTAAATAGTCATTTATGTACCAAGTGCGTTATATAGATCCTAACGCCCGGAGGCGGAGGGGAACATTCGGCTCGAGGGATGAATGTTGCCCGATGGGCGTAAGAATCTAGTAACGCACGTAGTGCATACAAGATTTTCTTTTTCACGAAAAAATTATTTTATTATAATGAAAAATCGATTTTAAAATCGGTTCATTACTCCTATACTTTTCATTTTCCTTCTCATGGTAGGCATGTCATTTGTTAATATTTTGACGTTTGTGAATATTTTTGTCATCATATTTAGCGAATGTCATTGCTGCTTTTTTTGTGTAGTCTTATAAAAATGATGAAAACGAAAATAAATTTACCCAAGAATATCATAGAAAGTGCAGCCAAAGCTGCGAATAATTCATTGCCGGAGAAATCCAGAGTCGTATACGACAAGGATTATGAAGTATTTTATCAATGAAAGTTGCTTCATTTCTCCTCGTACATTGAGCGGGCGTTATGATCCATAATGCTCGCTAGTGTTGCCTCTCGACGAGACGAGACGAGAAAAGGCTCTCTCTCGTCTCGTCTCGTTAGACGAGAGAAAATGTGACTCTCGTCTCGACGAGAGCCCGTTTCTCTCGCTCGAGAGAACCTCTCTCTCGTCTCGTCTCGACCCTTTAAAAAAATATATTAAATCCCTATGTATTTTATTAGGGCTTGCTCCCTCCAAACCTTTTTTATGGGTACGACACTGAAATGAACTTTTCTCCTGAATAATGTATTTAATTTTCTTCCTTTCCAACATAAAAATTTCTACGATAAAATTTAGTTTTATTCCGATTTATCCTTGTACTTCACAACAATATTTGAAAAACCTGGCAAACTATAACATCTAAAGCAAGTAAACATACATAATTATAATAATTAATTGAAGAACAAATTACTCATAATATCTAATGCCTGGACACTAGAGGGAGGAAAAATAAATTTTATAAGAAAAACTAAAAATGTGTATTGAGGTAAAGGGAGACTTTTCTTTCCTAACGGAGGAGGCAATTTTTCTTCCTTGTATGCGGGTGAAAAATGTAAATTTTCACGTTAAACAGTTAAATGGTCAATAATGGATATTTAAAGTTAATAGTAAAAAATATTATTTTTAATAATTACAAGAATTCATTGTATTTTGGTATATTGTAACAAAGTTACAAAAGTAAATGAAATTATTAAAAGTAAGTACCTGAAAAATATAATAAAACAATGAAATGGGGAAAAAATACCTTTTTGTGTATTAATTGTATCATTTAAGAATATATACCTATATGCAATTCTTTCAGTGACGTCAGGACTAGTCCTTTTTCTAACCTAATGTAAACACCATGCTAGATAGTAAATGACGGAGAATGTGAGGTCACTATCAACGATCAATGAAAGAAGTATACTTTTTTATATATTATTTTTTATTGAAAAAATATTAATAACTTTTAAATGTATACCTTTTAGTAGTCGATGTAATCAATGCATGATGAAACAATTCAGCATAAATATAAATATTTAAAATTCCTGCATTTTTATAGGTGTGTAAATAAAGCACTTTTTCTTCATTTAACTCCGAAACGTTTTTTTTTTAAAGAATTCTCGTTGTACATTAGGTTCACGTAAAACTGAGCATACATCATAGATAAGGAAAAGCGCCCCTTCCCTCTCCCCTTCCAACCACGCTTGAGTTGGAAAATTTAACAGGGAAAGTTAGTAAAATAGTAATAAATTTAGTAAAAAAAAGAAAAGAATGAACTTTTCATTCTCATTTTTTTGGCCAGTAGGTATTTCAATAATATAGGATTTTCATAATATGAGATGGCATTTCCATAATGCAAGTCGGGAATTGGTATCTTCTCCTCCCCTAAAAATATTTTCGCGACGACCCTGACTGCTAGACTAACTTTTATGAAATAACATTTAAAATTCGGACATTAAAAGGTACCAATATACATTTGTGTAGTCGTCCTTTAAAAATTTAGATAATATTAGTAGTTTCGTTCCACATAATTTTGTCTCTTATAAACAAGATGGAACGAACCATTGTATTTAAGTAAATTCCTAGAAAAACCCAATCGGGGTAAACTTAACCATAAACTCATAAATCAGGATTGTCACCTATTTTCCGAGATCTAGATAAGCAATACAATAATTGTTAAAGAAAAGAGTATGGAATTAGGGTTATTATTGTTTTTCTTTAAAACTTTTAGTTATGATTTGTGTCTTATAGCGTGCGGTTGGTTGTAAGAATTTAAACATGAAAAGAACAGGTCAAACTTTTTTAAAATTTGGAGAACATTTGAGTGATCAAAGCGATAGTGATATTGAAATGGACGAGAGTGACAAAGATAAAAACTATACGCCTGTGCAAGAAGTAGAAAGTGACATCGCCATGTACGAAAATATTTTTTGAAGTTAAAAAATTACAAACTTATTTGCAACTTTACATGCTCTAGAACCCAAACGAGCTAGAAAGTTAGAAAAAACACTTTTCATCCCAATTTTTAACAGCTATTCTTTCATAAAAATAGGTAGGTACCTACAATTTTCCCAAAAATTTGTCACTAAACTTTTTTAATAAAGAACCCCGCACGGAATACATGGGCTTTTGGTTTTCCGCGGAATTTGATGAAACTCGGGAATGTCCCTTTTATTTATTTTTTAACACACGTAAAACTAATATTATTAAAAAGCTATTCAAAAGCTAAGAAAGTCAAAACAGTTTTCCTCAGTCTTAGGGTGAGTTTGGGTTGAGGCTCGGAGCACTCGGAGAGCGCACTATTTTCTGGTATTTTTGGACCTCGGAGTATATAAAGTTCGATCGGAGTTATTAAATTGTGCCAAACCAAACACACTAGAGTGTTTTTGGAGCTCCAATAATAACAGAAAAGCGAAAAGAGTGCGCGCTCCGAGTGCTCCGAGCGTCAACCCGAACTCGCCCTTAAACTATTCGGGTCGTCAAAGATGCAAATGTGTAATTTTTCAAGCTGTGGTAAATATCTCAAAAACAATTTAACCAAAACAAGTTATGTATACCTTTATGTCTTGAAATTTACGTAAAATCCAAATGTATAATAATATACGGTATGTTTCACTTATTTACTCAAAAATGCAATGTTTAATTATTTTTCTGTTTTACCAGTCAGCAGAAAAAAGCTATAAGTTTTACAGCCATATTCACCATCTGCCGCTAACTTTTTAATAAGCTCTGTTGAGCGCGTAAAGGCGGCTACGCGCCTAGCTGTCTACTTGACAAGTATGCTGACACAAGCTTTTTGTACAATTATACATTAATGTGTGTATGGTAAAATACAGCAGAAGTCTTGGCGAGTTTTAATATGCACACCTTCATTTATAATATTGTACAAAAAGCTTGAAAAAGCATACTTGTCAAGTAGACAGCTATATGTGTAGTCACCTTTACGGATTTAGCGGCCTGATAAAAAGTTAGCAGCTGATGGTGAATACGGCTGTTACTTTGCCAATCGAAGATAGCAATAGTGCAAACTTAGTCACACCCTGTATATATTATTACTATATACTACTAATAACTACCCGCTATTAATTTAAGATGGATAACGTAAAAAGTACAATTTACACTGCTTACTTTCAGAGGATATTACGAGAGATCTAAATATTTATCACGATTTTTGCATACTTTGATAAAAACTATAGGAAACATTTCTAAATAACGGCTCAACTGTTCAATTTGTAAAATTGTAAAAAATATTTTCTCGAGAGATCGAGAGAAACGAGAAATTCTCGACGAGAGAGGGGCTTTCTCTCGTCTCGTTTCGAAATTTTTTCGAGAGAAAATATCTCTCTCGTCTCGTCGAGACGAGACGAGACGAGACGAGAGACGAGAATCTCTCGTCTCGGCGGCATCACTAATGCTCGCTCATAACGCCCTAGGGCATAATGAGTGTATTTATAGCTACCGTATCTAAAGTAAAATCAACAAATAATACACAAGTGAGAAATAAAAACATACCTATACAATACAGATTAAACATTTATTGTTGATTAATCGAGGTGTCAACGTAGACTGGCATTTACGGACATTTTTAATGTCATAATTTGAGAAAGATCGCAGTGATGACTGAAACGTTATTTATACTATAATATAAACATCTGAATTGAAGTATTAATTATTGAACCACAAAACCTGTGAAAATATCGATCCTATATATATATATATATATATATATATTTGTATATCATATATATTTGTATATGATATATATATATATATATATATATATATATATATATATATATATATATATATATATATATATATATATATATATATATATATATATATATATAAAATATATATATATATATTTATATATAGCAATGACAGGCTTGGTGAATCTTGAAAAACTCGATATCATTAAAAAGTTGACGTTTCGCCACGACATTCCTGGCCTTTTCAAATTTTTTTTTTAAAAAAGCCACGAATGTCGTGGGGAAACGTCAACTTTTTAATAAAATCGAGTTTTTTCAAATTCACCAAGCCTGTTATTGCTAATTATTATCAAAATGGTAATAATAGTTCTCAGGCAACAACAACCCAAATAAATAATTATATATATAAATATATATATATATATATATATATATATATATATATATATATATATATATATATATATATATATATATATATATATATATATATATATATATATATATATATATATATATATATATATATATATATATATATATATATATATATATATATATATATATATATATATATATATATATATATATATATATATATATATATATATATATATATATATATATATAGGAATGTTGTACATATTGAACAATGACCCAAATTAAACCTTTTTAGTACTTTTGGTAGCTTTGAGGTTTTCTGCACCTCCACAGCACCTCCTGAGTGTGAGAGTCTCAAATATTTTTCTCAATTACCGCCGTTTTGTTGCAAAGATTTTCCGAATTTCCACAGCTCCTTCAGATTGAGTATGTTGGTTGAAATTTCGTAGATTGAGTTGATGTTATGGAAGTGCCTTTTGGTAGTTTCGACTATTTTTCCAAACCGTCGCCATGTTCATGTAGAGAATTCAAGTTTTTTTCGTGGGTTTTGTTTATTTCTTCCTCCACATCAAAATGACCGGGAAAAAGAATTTGTATGTAGAAAAGATAAAATTTTTGGTGAAAATGAGACCTCAGTAAATGAGACCACATCACATGTTTCTTCACGACACTGAAATATTTTATGATACTCTCTGTTTCAGATAAAGAAGAAGTATCTATCGTAGCTGTGAAGACCCTCAAAGAGAATGCTAACGAAAAAGAACGTTGTGATCTCATTTCTGAATTGAAAGTGATGAAAATGTTAGAACCCCACCCGAACGTCGTTAGATTGTTGGGCTGCTGTACAGAAAAAGAACCGATTTTCCTCATCATGGAATACGTGAGTAGGGGAAAATTGCAGAGCTACTTGCGAAATTCTCGAGCTGAAAGATATTACAACAACATGCACGGCCAAAGCAAATCGCTCACATCAAGAGATTTAACTTCATTCGTTTATCAAGTGGCCAAAGGGATGGATTATTTGTCGGTCAATGGGGTGAGCTACTTATGATGATGAAATTTCCTAGCAACTCTTAAAAATTATACATATAACACAGTTATTACTTACTTACTCTGACAGAAGTTACGAATTTTTTTTTTATTCAAATTATATAAATAACATATTGAAAAATTTTAAAAATTTGACATGCTAATGTCGATAGGGGCAACCCATCTGAGATAAATTCAGAGGGTCGAGTTTATGGTTATACCCGTGTGTAAGTGACAACTTGCTTATTTTGAATGGAACATTCTATATTTTATTACATTTTTGAATTCTGCGTAAGATTCTAGGCAAATTACGTGTATCATGTCATACAGGCAGGTCTAATCGCTTTTCACATATTTAAAATGTTAGGTCAAAAATGCCGTTCTCAGGTCCTAAGATAATTATCAATTTCTGCTATAAGGAAGCCTTATCAATTTATCTGGTTTCGTTCCTTGTTAAAAAGATTCTACTTCAATAGATTTTGTTCAATTATTTTGATGAAAATTAATACAGGTTGACTAAAAAATAAGATTAAGAAGCAAATTAATGAAAGTGCCAAAACTTGAGATCAACCCGGAAGAATTTTGAGAAGTCGGCTAGGGGGAGGGGATGTAAGAAAATGTCAATCAATTTTAAGTTTATATTTACTTTTCTTTCGAGCAGCATCTAATATTTGTCAGTCAGCAGCCTTTGTAAAGACAAGAGCCATTTCTTTCCCGATGTGATACCTAAGTCATATTCTTAAAGAGCCAATTTTATATTAAATAAAATAAGTAGGTACATACGTCGGTAATACGTATCAGAAAGAATAATTTAACAGTTATCTGCTGTTGAATATGTATTTATAAAAGAAATACTTTTTTTATAACTTAAAAAAGTAATAGTGAAAACCTAATCTCAGTTATCTTTAGAGCTCTTTTTTAAATACAAATATATAAAATATAATAATACATCGATAAATATTGTTTAGATTCTTAAGATTTATTTTATTCAATCCATTCTAGCCGAAGCAAAAATCGCTAGAAAAAGCGCCAGTTGAACACAAATTTTTTCAGAAGGTGCTGCTTAAAGTTCTCGCGAATTCTCTGATTTCAGTTAATCTCTCCCCACGAAGTGTGAAAATAATTCGATTAGATTCTTTTATCGGATCTTTTGAACCACTTTGAATAAAAAAAATAATAGAAGTTGAAGGCGTCGGTAATTGTGGAGAGCTCGGTTAGCTAAAGCTAGATTTACATTAATGTGTAGCGATTTGCTGCACATTTTGACGTGTGAACAGACTTAAAGTATTTGTTTGGTAATTGCAGTACTGCATTCAATTTTTCAATATATACTGCAACTCAAGAGCCACAAGTATGACTTTATTGAGCCGCAGGTTGCCGATTCCTGGTTTAACCTAGTTAGCTTCACAAATAAGGGTATGTTGTTTTTCCGAAAATTTGCTTTTTTCGAAATACGGCCAATTCACTACCTTTTATAGCGATTTAGCTACAGGCCCTACGTTTAAGTTCTCTTAGCTGGCTATGGCGGCGATGAAACAAATGAAGCGGTCACTTAGCATTTGAAAATTATTATAATCACGCCGTGACGTTACGTAGGTTTTTACTTATTTATCATTACGGAAAATGTGATGAAGTTATTGTAAGAAAATAATAAATATTTTGCATTGGAACATTTATTGTGAATTGAAACTAAGTCAGATAAACCTTTAGGAGAGAGCTTTTGAAAAAATTTATTTTTACCAGTTTCTTATTTTAAATCTCATTTTCTAAACACTTTGTACTAATAGTTATTATAGTAGTAGGACTTTGATAATTATTGTAATACCTGCAAACGTTATCATTACTTCGGTATAGGAAATGGTACATGAAATCTGTCAAGAATTTTGTCTGAAATAAAAAAAAAGCATGAGCAGCAGAGCTCCATCACTAAGGTCGAATTTTTCGTGCGAAATGCATCTCGTCGAGATGCGATTCTATATATATATATATATATATATCGTGAAACGAATTGAAAAAAACATTTTTTATAAAATCACATTGGTGAAGTGCATCGTGGTTGAAGAAAAAAATGAAAGGAACGTACCTCAACAACAATATAATTCACGTACAAAATTTTAACCCTCTATTGTGAAAAAAATTTCGCGAAGTGCATCGCGAATCCATCACTAAGGTCGAATTTTTCTTGCGAAATGCATCTCGTCGAGATGCGATTCTATATATATATATCGTGAAACGAATTGAAAAAAACATTTTTTATAAAATCACATTGGTGAAGTGCATCGTGGTTGAAGAAAAAAATGAAAGGAACGTACCTCAACAACAATATAATTCACGTACAAAATTTTAACCCTCTATTGTGAAAAAAATTTCGCGAAGTGCATCGCGAACTGAAAGTAGATCGAGATGCAATTCGAACGGAATTCACCACGAAATGCAGCGCGTTTGGGCAAAAGAGTTGAAACTGAAAAAGGATGTATTTTATGGGATAAAAAAAAACGACTAAAAAAAATAATGAATAGGTTGTTCTATTAAAAGTAAGCGAGTTGACATCTACCTTCAGTATAATCTAGTTACATATATATATATATATATATATATATATATATATATATATATATATATATATATATATATATATATATATATATATATATATATATATATATATATATATATATATATATATCTGGGATGTTACGGAGCTTGACTCCGTTCAGTTGGAACTTCCGATTATTATTACACCTTCGGTTGCGACTTCGGCTCCGAAACTTTCAAATCGGAGCTTTTAATCGGAAGTCGAAGCATAACAAATAGCAGCGCCAGCCTGTGTCGTACGGCTCCTATGCATATTCATACATGTCGCAGGGAGAATCCCCCACCACTGGTACAGGTGGAATAGTACATTTTATATGTTGGGAATAATGGTTAAAATACAGGAGTCGCTATGCCTGTACGCATGTTTATACAACATTTCTCAGTTGTCTCCTGAAGAATGGCTGCAGCTTGAAAAAATAGTGACTATACTACAACCTTTTGAAGGGATCACCCGAAATATGAGTGACAATAACACCAGTATCGCATCAGTGATTCCACTTATACACACTAAAGCATACATTACAAATAGAAGACAGTAAACCAGACACAAATGAAAAATTTAAAACTATAATAAAATGTACCATCGACCAATTCAATTTAAGATTTGGCGACCTTCAATCAAGCAATTTCTTTGCAATAGAAACATATTTAGATCCTCGTTATAAAACGAAATTTTTTAACGAAGTGATTACAGAGAAGGTAGAAACAGAATTAATGTCACTACTTGATGATACAGATACATCTAAAAATGAGGTTGATAATATTGACGTTCCTCTAGAAAAAACGGGAACAAATTAAATTAAATGGATTGACTCCATTAGTAGTGCATTACTTCACCAACAAAATATTTGAAGCTTTGTCTCTATCCAATCTATTTCTTAACGAGTCGTAGATTAGGCTAGCGCCACTAAAAAGTTGTTCGCTCGCTACCGAGCCTGGTAAACACGACAAATATTGGCGGGCAATTGATTTAGGGGGCTGGAATTTTGTATTTGCATTTACTTTCCACCACAATAAGGGATCGTCACTAATACTTATACGCTTTTCTTTATTGTACTCATTTAGTATGCTTTTCATTACAACAAATTTGTCAAGAACTAGGTATATGTTTTTCGGATGTGGTATTATCATCGTTTTCATCGCTACTTAACAATATATTCCACAAAACTGTTTGAACATTACTATGGCTAGCTTCTGCTGGTAATTCCACTCTACTCCGTTTTTCTACAGGAACGTCAATATTTTCAACCTCATTTTAAGATGTATCTGCATCATCAAGTAGTGACATTAATTCTGTTTCTACCTTCTCTGTAATCACTTCATTGAAAAATTTCGTTTTATAACGAGAATCTAGATATGTTGCTATTGCGAAGAAATTGTTTGATTGAAGGTCGCCAAATCTTGAATTGAATTGGTCGATGGTACATTTTATTATAGAGAATTAAGTATAAACTTTAAAATAAAACACACTTGGCCAGCTGTGTTTTATTTTAAAGTTTATATCCTTTTTGATGTTTCACCAAGCAGTGACGTAGATAGCTTTTTGCGATGGGGGGATATGACTTAGTGCAAAATTTCATAAGTTTTTCATCTAAAGTTCTAAGATTGTTGATAAGAATAATCTTTCAAGTAGGTAGTACAAAATGACCAGAAAAGTTAAATTAAATTGCAAAAAATTCAAATTATTTGAATTGGAAAAAATGAATTGAAAATCAATGAAAAATTCAATTATATCCAATTGGATATAATATACATCATGGAAAATATTCTTGCGAAAATCAGAGCAGAAAATCTAGTTTTCGGCATTTTTTGACAATCCATTTATGGCTTCGTCAGCTGTGATTCCATTGTTACGATGAATTGCCAGAGCAGCCAAACCTTTCAATAAAAAAGACTTTGTACAAACAAGAGTTTTTAATTTGCATTTAATTTTATGTATTCAGAAGAGTCATTACATGATGAACAAAACTAAATTTGAATTTACTACGCTATTATCACAAAAAATTTTGAAAAATATAACACTGCGATTGCAATTTCGGTCACTAGACCATCATCGGGCAGATTAAGTTAAGAACTCATAAGAGTCATCACAAGTACTCATTAAGAGTCATTACAAGTCCATTTCTTTTATCGTGCTCCTTTGAATCATTTTTATTCGTTTCAAACGTCGATACCGGCAACGTAGCTAATATTCTGAGCAACATGATATTCGAAAAAAAAATTTCTAGGCAATCATCCAGCTCTCTTATTGAATTTTTAGGCTTAACATCGTCTCTACGAATTAAATATTTCTTCCACACATTTTTGATAATGCTCGTCAGTTTTGATGAATTTATCAGCTGCTTTGTCAATTTCGTATAAATCATGCTTGAAAAACACCGAAAATCTTTCTGATACATTTAGTCTAGTCAACAAGTGCTTTTTTGTTCAACTTTTTTCAGCAGTCTCGGAAAAATATGAGCAAGGTGTCACTCAATTCGGAATGGCATGTGGTTGTTTCTTGAGAAAAATAAAAATTCGCTCGAGAAAATTGTGAAAGTTATAAACGATATCCTGAAAAAAGGGGGTTTAGTTTTTTGCCCATATGTCAAAAACCTATTGAGATTTTTGAAATCTGAAGAAAGATTCGAAAAGAAGAGGACTGTAGAATCAATATTTTCTCATAGAGGTGAAAATACGGCCGAAACGGGTTATTTGGTTTGAGCAAGTCACTAGCATTAAGGACACTTCAACAATAAACATTATATATATAACTATATTCAATATGAAAACTAAGTAATGAAAAATTCAGACAGTTACTAATCGCTATTATCTGGCGATAATAGCGAATTTTCAAATAGTTATGCACTAGTTATGCAATAGTGAATTAATAATTTATTAGTACTTGAACATGAAAATTGTGGTGGTGATAACTGTTTACTATAGATCCGAGATTTTTTTCATTCTTGGAGCTATTATTTTAAGGCTTCAGATTAAATCCCCGTTGATAAAATAAAAAAAATTTCAGTTATTTATTAGAAATTTACAATTTTTTTTTATAACTTTAATGATCTGTTTCTTATTATCGGAAGCTACAAGGAAATGTTTTTTTTCAATGTTCATCTCCGATTGTTCAAAAAATTGTTATAAACGAATGCATTGTTTTTAAGAGGATCAAGAAAAAAAAGTTATGATTAATTAAAGTGTTCACTTTTGCAACCTAGTGAATTGTTAGTAAAAAACTAAAAAACTTAAATTTTTACATTTTTTTTAACGAAGAACAATTCTGCAGTCTTTCGAAACTAGCTCCAAGAAAAGAAAAATATATCAGATTTACAGTTATCGCACTTGCAATGTTCTTGTTCAAGCAGCAAAAAACTATTGCATAACTAATTGAAAAATCGCGATAAAATGTTTTGTGGCTGGATTATTGTTCATTTACCTATCCAGTAAGAACCTGAAATTTTTCATTCCTTTATTTAATATTTAATATACTTAGTTAAATAATGTTTATTGTTGAAGTGTCTCAAATGGGCGTCACTTTCGCAAGCCAGATTACCCGTTTTCTGCCGTATATTTACCCCTCTCAGAAAATTATAAATATTAATCCTACAGTTCAGGGAGACTTTCTTTTAGAAAAAACCTCCTCTTTTTGTATCTTTATTTAGATATCAAAAATACCAATTAGATTTTAAGATAATTTTTTCTTTCAGTAAATGGATTATAACTTTTACAATTTTCGAAAACGGAACTTAATTTTTTTCAAAAACTATCTACATGCTCTTCCGAATCGAATGACACCTTGTTCATATTCTTCCGAGACTCATGAAAAAAGTTGAACAAAAAATGGACTTGTTGACTAGACTATATTCTCATGATTAATAAAATTGGTAATTTAAATTGTGAATAGATATTTACTTTACATGTGCTCAATCTGTCCATAATTATAGCGAGCGACCATTTGGTGGCTCCTGATTGGTCGGCCTGTTCGAAGCGAGGAAATTATACAATGCTCAATTGCACAGCCGTCACGAAAACATATCTAGATGATTTTTATATAATTGCACATACATAATATCTAAAGAGGTGCTAGTGCTTAGTAAATTTCATGTATACTTAAATACGTAGATACGAAGACTTTTATTCAATTCTATTATAATTTTCGTAGGCTCATGGGAGGGAATTGATCCCCCGTTATCTACGCCACTGTCACCAAGTGATATGCCATAATTCAATCTCAGTCATTTTATTATAGTTTTAAATTTTTCATTTGTGTCTGGTTTACTGTCTTCTATTTGTAATGTATGCTTTAGTGTGTGTATAAGTGGAATTACTAATGAGATACTGGTGTTATTGTCACTCATATTATAGGTAATCTCTTCAAAAGGTTGTATTATAGTCACTATTTTTTCAAGCTGCAGCCATTCTTCAGGAGACAACTGAGAGATGTTGTATTTACATGCGTACAGGCATAGCGAGTCCTGTATTTTAACCATTATTTCCAACATATAAAATGTACTATTTTAACTGTAGCGGTGGTAGGGGGATTCTCCCTGCGACATGTATGAATGTGCGTAGCAGTCGGTCGACGCAGGCCGGCTCCGATTTAAAAGTTTCGGAGCCGAAGTTCCGACTTGACGGAGTCGGAGCCGAAGCTGCGTAACATCCCTGATGTTATATATATATATATATATATATATATATATATATATATATATATATATATATATATATATATATATATATATATATATATATACGTATATACTATGTTTAATGTCTCCATATGTGTATTGTAATGCTTTTATCTATCATAGCTTGAATTTCCAAACGTATTCATTTATTTGTAGTTTTTTTTTGTAGATACATGAGCAACTCGTTACGCTATTCAACGTTTAAGCAATTTTGATATTGTTGACCTTCCACAGTGTGATATTTTCATTTCCGAGATTCACTACGATCCAGACAGTCAGAAGAGGAAATGAAAATTTCATTTATGATAGACCTCCATATTTCATTTGAATTTCAGAGGTTATGATCGAAATTGTCATTGTTGGACAAAAAAATGAAAACATTTCTCTGTGAGGTTTTTCATCGAATGATAAAACTTTATCAAAATACGGAATATATTTTCCTCTACATCAATTGATTAAATCATTCGAAGATCAATATCAATACTGTCTTAAATGAAAAATATATGAGTTGACTATACTCACTTGTATATGTCATATTTCTCGTATTCAGAGAAATCTAGTCACTGAATTCAATATATGTTTTTTTGCAATTTTGATATTCGATATTGCTTCTAAATATATATTTATTTGCTAACTTAATACGTTTGGAAAATTGTTATTTCATTCCATGTAATACAGTTGGGTCATACGAACTAAAATATTCAATTATAATAACATCTGTTTTCATTAAACGGACCAAACGAATGTCAAGTTCTTCTCTATGGCGTTAGAAAACCATCCCGTTAACTATACGTACTGTGATAAGTGAATGTTTTTAGAGCAAGATCCCAGAGCCCCCAGAATTTCAAAGCATTTCAATTTCAATGGAATCAATATTAAATTCTCAGGGCTGATTTTTATATATGCTTGAAAGAATACAGTAAAAATTGATACTCTTTACTGCCAGACACTTTCCGTCGTCGGAAGCCTTTGACAGACGCTCTGAAATCCCAAAATAATAATGGAATTTAACTTACATTATCAGCATTAATTTTTATATATGATACTTAGGGCAATATTTCAATACCTTCTGTAAACAACCAGATCTATCTTTAGGGCCAAACACCCCCCAGACACTTATTAAGTTTTCCTATGAAAATGAACGCAATTACATGATTCGCCCATTTAAGCGCGAGAGGGATTATCTATGCGAGTAGACCTCCCTTCTATACTTACTGTCTACTTTATCCTGTTATATGTGCGAGTATGCTTACTTTTGTGTAATATATATCTTATTTCATCGAGTTTATTCAGAGAGCAGTGTGAACAATTTTAAATCTACGTCAGATTTTTCCCAATTCAATAACTTTGTCAAGGTATATTTTAAAATATAAATATATTTTAATATATAAGACTCGATAAAAGACTATATATTAAACACAAAAGTGCGCATACTCACTCGTATAGCAGGCTAAAGTAAAATAGTGAGTATAGTAAGCGCAAAGATAATCACTCTTGCTATTAAACAGACGAATCATATTCTTGCATTCATGCTCATAGGGACACTTAATTAATGGCTGGGGGGTATTTGGCTCTTACGATAGGTCTGGTTACTTGCAGGAGATATTGAGATAGTACCCTATACCAAAATAAATACTGAGAATATAAGTGAAATTCCATTATTTTTTTGGGACCTTCAGAGCGCATGGCAAACAAATTCGCTGAAGGGAAGTGTCTGGCAGTAATAAGTATTAATTTTTACAGTATTATTTCAAGCATTATATAAAAATCAGTCCTGATTATTTCATCGCACTCATTTTATTGCTGAGAAAATAAGTAATGTCTGGGTGCTTTGAAACCTTGGACTATTAGGACCATAATATCCAATCGAAAATTGATCCCATTGATAATAATGCAATGAAATTCTTTCTCATTCGTTTCAATTAGTATCTAATATATTTGATCAAGAAATAATGTATGAGAAAAAGAAAATTGTATTTGAAAAGCCTGTCTACTTTTAGATAATTCACCGTGACCTTGCTGCTAGGAACGTACTTATCACGGAGGAACACGTGTGTAAGGTGGCTGACTTTGGTTTCGCCAGGGACGTAATAGCCTCTCACGTATACGAAAGAAAAAGCGAGGGGCGGTTACCGATTCGGTGGATGGCGCCTGAGTCGTTGTACGATAATGTGTTCTCAGTTAAGTCGGATGTTTGGAGTTTCGGTATCCTGATGTGGGAAGTGGTCACACTAGGGAGCACGCCATATCCGGGTTTGAGCGCGGCGGAAGTTATGAAGAAGGTAGGTACAATACACAAGTAGGGGAGAGTGGGGATGTAACAGAATGAAAGAAATCATTCAAAAAAAGTCAAACCAATTAAATTAAACGACCTCTTATTATAGTTTTGAAACTTCGGTTCTTGCCTTACAAAATAAACATAACAATTCAATTTCTATTAACCTGATAAACATTTACTAAATATTTATGAAAATAAAAACTCTTGCTCTCCGCAATTACCCAATGACTTTCTGGTAAATGCGGACATCAATTGGGGTGAATGAGGTACGCTGGCCAGTATTTGGGATGTCTCGGGTTCGAACCCCGGGGACGACTGGTGTGCTATGAGTTTTTTCAGAGGTTTCCTCATGATAAGTCACTGCTTGCATACCCACACTTCCTATGTTCCATAAATATCTCGTCTTGCCTATCCTTAATGCACTTGTACATACAAGTATATCCTCTGATCTAGCTGAAGGCGTTAATCCTAAATTCAAGCTGCCCGCCTCCCTGTGACATACTTCAGGCAGGAATGAAACACGTGTGTTTTTTTTGTGTAATTTTCATGATTCCTTCTTTGGCATTTTATACAAAGTAAACAGTCTTCTGTGGGGGTTTACAAAAAATAGAAAAATTTTCACCCACTTCTAAATCCACGCCAAATTTCCTAAGATATTTTACTATCTTTTTGGATTTGTTCCCTACTTTAACTAACTCTGTATCAGTCTTTTTCTTCAGTTGATCTAGTGCCTTCTTTCATTCAGAACGTCCGTAATTACCCCAGATCGCGTGTATTAACCCAATGCAACTATTGAATCTTTGATACCAGAGTTTAAAGATTATGTCAGGTGGAGCCATTTATTCATTTTGGAATCAAATTGCTATATAACCCAAGAATATATAGAGAAGACAAGACTCATATAGTGTATATATCACTCCATATACACGATATATTGAAAATGAAAAAGTCATAAGATAAACGGGATAAGTTTTCAGATTAACTTAACTTGATTAGCGTCCACGTTTCAATGGTTTGATAATTGTTCTTGTTCTGAAGATGACTGAAGTGAGTCAGCAGATGCAATAACGATAAACAGGATGGGGACAACCCGAAAAACTCTTGCCTGAAATTACCCATAGTCCGCCTTTACTCCACTGCCCCCTACATACATCTGATATTTTAGTGGATCTTACACTATTTATATTCTTATATTGTTCACCATACATGAACCCTCAATATGGAGGCTTCCGTCTAGGGCAGCCCATCAGATTAGTAGAAACAAATCGATCGTTCGAAAAATTCGAGCGCGTCTGATAAAGACAAGGTGAGTTAATTACACATGCAGAAGAGTATGCATTTCACTAATCTGACGATTCGCACGTGGCATAAGGAAATAAGAGACTCTATCATATTATCATATATATATACCTATTATCATATTTAATCAAAATTAAAACTCTTATTCCCAAATTAACTGTCTGACTGGTCACTGATTCGAGTAAATTTCATATGTTTGCGTAGATGTTCAAGAAAAAAGTATCTATTTTCTGTCGTCGGAACAGAATATTTTTGACCATGTGCATAATTCCTATCAGACCTTTTCGATTATATTACTCAATTTTACTAATCACTTAATCTTCTTCAATTGATGATTTTATTGGCTCGTTGATTTCATATGGTCTTGTTGCTTCCAGTCATCTTTATGAAGAAGAGCATAGTTTTTTCTCGTTGCCCATCTTAAAAATTCAGAGTTCCTACAAAATTGAAATAATTTAGTTTTATTTGTGTAATTTAGTTCTACAGAATTTTCGACTCAACATTGCGCTCATTTATTATTTCGAGGTTTATCCAAACCTTCCGGTTGTGTTAGGTTTCTTACGAAAGAAAATATTAGTTTGTTGTCATTTCGGAATCTGAATACTTGTCAACATGGCTTATCGTAAGAGCAAAATTTTTATACCAATGATACGTCATTCATTCACAGCAATTTATTAAATAGAAACCAGCGAATGACTCAAAACTAAAGGTCGCTTCCTAAATCAGACCAAATCTGTTTATATGCTAATCGAATGAAAGAAAATATAATACTAAAATCATGAAAAACATACTTGTTGACCATGGTCAATTTCATATTTTACATCAAGTGAACAGGAAAAATCCTTCAATAATTTAAAAATTATCGAACAACTTTTAAAGGGAGCTGGTATTGCGCAACGCAAAATCTCCATTCACAATCCAACAGTGAATTATAGAAATTGTCAAGTCACCCCGACTCTAAATCTGCATACAGCTGTTTCGATCTTATAAGATATCATCAGTACAGTTCATTTGACTCGGAGTTAATTAAAAAATTTCTTATTGTTCCACAATACAAATCGTGGTCGGTAACACTGTCTGGATAACATCCTAGAGCGCCCTCTCACCAAAGATATTGGAAACCAACAATTCACCGATTAGATCGAAAATTCAGAAAATCGACGTGCAAACACGTTTCTTCTGATATGTAGCTATCTACTCTACAACAGTGGTGTATATGATTCCTAGGCACACTAAAATAGTGATTTAAAACCTTTGGATATACTCACGAGAGCGCGCTCCGAATTGTTGGTTCCCAATATCTTTGGGGGAGGGCGCTATGGGTTGTTACCGACCACGATTGGTATTGGGGAACGATTAGAAATTTGTTGGTTTACTCCGAGTCAATACCAAGCTAGTTAGTCGAGTACGTTAGGTACGCTGACAAGTATTTGGGAGGTCTCGGGTTCAAACCCCGGGGCCGAATGGTCTGCCATGAGTTTTTTTCAGCGGTTTCCTCATGGTAATGTAAGTCACTGCTTGCAAACTTATAAGGCGAATGCTGAGTCAGTATTAATCCTCTGAATCCTACCCACCCTTCCTATGATCCATAAATATCCTGTCTCACCTATCCTTAATGCACTTGTACATACAAATGTATCCTCTGATCTGGCTGAAGGAGTTAATCCCAAACTCAAGCTGTCCGCCTCCCTGACACATACTTCAGGGAGGAATGAAACACTTGTGTTTCCTTCGTTTCCGAGTCAAATGAGCTGCACTGATGAAATCTAATAAAATCGAAACAGATGTAAGCAGATTTTGAGTCCGGGTGACTTGACAATTTCTATAATTCACCGTTGGATTGTGAATGCAGATTTTGCGTTGCGGAATAACGTATAACTAGCTCCCTTGGAAAGTTGATTGATAATTTTTAAATTATTGAAGAGTTTTCTTCGTTCACTTTATGTAACATATAATATGTTTATCGAATGAAAGAACAAACATACGCTTACATTCAAAATTAGAAAATACAACGTTGAACTTAATGAAGTGAAATTTTTTAAAGTACTTAAGCTTAAAAGTCGACCTGAAGCTGTCTTGGACTGAAAATGTTGATCAAATTTATAAATCGTGGGTACCTCACCATGAGAAAAAGTTATTTTCTCAGTATAGTAAAGTACACCAGGTTTCAAAATGCTCGAAAATTACAAAATAAACCGATAAAAGCAATTCACAACATTCTGTTTGGACATCGATTACAGAATTGTATCGTATTGACAACCTGTCCCTTCTTAGTAAAATTTTTATACTGAAACAAGCCCATGTCGACTTGAATATTGATTACAATCAAATGAAAACCCAAACACTAGGTATTGATACTTAAATCACATATATAAGATTATTGAATAAGAGATCAAAACAAATACCGAATACGAAACTTCAGATCTGAAAAAGACCACTAAACCAAGCGTTAAGAGTATTATGTTCATTTACAGTAGAGGTGAAAAGGTTGGACTTTCAAATCAACTTTGAAGAAACACCTAACACTTTACAGGTATAAATTACTGCTAACGGTGTTATGTAGAATCCTTTGTTTGTAAGTCCTCTATGTTGAAAGGAATCAAGCTGATTTGTATTCTCACCCTATAATAAAACTGAACTAAAAACATAGAATACCTGATATCGCTATCAGTTTTTTAGCGCAATACAAAAAAACCACAGAAATTTGAAATTCGAATATTTTGTTATAACCAATTTCCATATATTTTGCTACTACATCTCTGTCAATCTCTTTCCCAATATTTCGACAGTTTTACTGAATTTACACAAATTTTGTTAGATTGATTATGTCTCAAGATTTATATATATATATATATATATATATATATATATATATATATATATATATAGATATATATATATATATATATATATATATATATAATTATTTATTCGAATTGTTGTTGCCTGTGAACTATTTCTAATCTCTTGATAATTATTAGCAATAACAGGCTTGTTGAATCTTAAAAAACTCGATTTTATTAAAGAGTTGACGTTTCGCCACGACATTCATGGCTTTATCAAAACTTTTGAAAAAATTTAAATTTCTTTGACATTTATTGATTTGAAAAATTTGAATAGAAACGACTACTGTTCCACTAAAATTTTTCGGCTGTGGCTGTTCTTTGTTATTTATTACGTGCTATTCAGTCCAATATCAACATTCAAATTTGTTATTATTAGATGGTAAGGGAAACCACAGAATCCTTTACCCACGTAATGTTCGAAATAGGTTCAAATTATTTTGATTTTGAAGAGTCAAAGAATAATAATAATAGGGTACTATTTATCTTTTTTTCAAAAATTTCTCATTTCGGCTGTGGCCGTCTTCAGTTATTAATTACGTGCTATTTAGTGGTTTAAGGTTTCTGTGGTTCCCTTCCCATCTAATATCAACGGATCTGTCTGTTGATATTGGACTAAATAGCACGTAATTAATAACTGAAGACGGCCACAGCCGCAATGAGAAATTTTTGAGAAAAAGATAAATAGTACCCTATTATTATTATTCTTTGACTCTCCAAAATCAAAATAATTTGAACCTATTTCGAACATTACGTGGGTAAAGGTTTCTGTGGTTTCCCTTACCATCTAATAATAACAAATTTGAATGTTAATATTGGACTGAATAGCACGTAATAAATAACAAAGAACAGCCACAGCCGAAAAATTTTCAGTGAAACAGTAGTCTGTTTCTATTCAAATTTTTCAAATCAATAAATGTCAAAGAAATTTCAATTTTTTCAAAAGTTTTGATAAAGCCACGAATGTCGTGGCGAAACGTCAACTTTTTAATAAAATCGAGTTTTTTAAGATTCAACAAGCCTGTTATTGCTAATAATTATCAAGAAATTATATATATATATATATATATATATATATATATATATATATATATATATATATATATATATATATTCTAGGACATTGAATTTTTCTTGGGAATATTGGTTCAACATTGGTAGTCAAAACTCCATAAATTTTTTGTTTATATTATATTAAAACGTTTCGACCGACATATGTAGTCTTCTTCAGTTTGGAATTACTTTAATCTACGGGAACAAAAAAATTGCACTTTTGAAATGACGGACACGACAAATATACAAAACCTTCACAAATACTCAACATTAATATAAATTAGTAGAATCCGTTTCATTGGCAACTTCATTGCTTCATCACGTCTCTATTGTAACTGACATCAAACTGTTCGGTTCGCATGTGGTATGTATGTTTTTTGCGACTTCATTTGTTTATTATTTATTATGTGTTTTGATTACATTATTGAGGACTGTTATTTTTTTTTTCGTTTTAACAAATTTTCTAGAGTAGGTTAAAATATATTTGATTTAGATATTTTAACCTACTCTAGAAAATTTGTTAAAACGAAAAGAAAAATAACAGTCCTCAATAATGTAATCAAAACACATAATAAATAATAAACAAATGAAGTCGCAAAAAACATACATACCACATGCGAACCGAACAGTTTGATGTCAGTTACAATAGAGACGTGATGAAGCAATGAAGTTGCCAATGAAACGGATTCTACTAATTTATCTTAATGTCTAATTCCCGTAGATTAAAGTAATTCCAAACTGAAGAAGACTTCATATGTTGGTCGAAACGTTTTAATATAATATAAACAAAAAATTTATTGAGTTTTAACTACCAATGTTGAACCAATATTCCCAAGAAAAATTCAATGTCCTAGAATATAGTGAAACGGTTCAAGAAATTTGAAAATTTTCAAGTATATATATATATATATATATATATATATATATATATATATATATATATATATATAATTATATAGACCCCAATATCAAATACTAGGACATTTATGCGAAAAATCAGAATTAATCGAACAAATTCCCTACACGAGTCTCGGGGCCAACGATATTCTCATCCATCTTTTAGCAGTGGATGTTAGAAACATAAAGTAGTCATAGTAGCGGCTTTTGACTTGTTGGTTTCTTCTCAGTATTGTTCAACTATCGAATGTAGTAGTTTTTTCTATTAATCCACACTTATCCTTGGAAATTATAACTATTTAAGATTATTTTTAATTTTCTATTCTGAATTGGGATTAACTGGAACGTTTGCTGCTAAGTGTTGCACCTCATGACGAGATATCTAGCTATGTACTAGGGATAGCTCTTGCCCGCAAAATAGTAGCCACCTATATTGTGATAGTTGCATGAGTTTTTCGATACCGGACGTTTCCATATAATTAAGTTGATAGTTGCATTATATATTCCGGCAGGTGGCGCGTGGCATATTTATCTATTGAAAGAGATTTTTATTGTTTCTATCGTTTGTGATGACCATCTTTCGATTTTTGTAACATTCACCGCTTAAGGATGAATGGGAATGTCAGTGGCGTCAAGACTCTTGTAGCTAGCCCACTCTAGGATTCATTTGATTAATTGATTCTTTGATTGAATGTTCTAGTACTTCTTCCGCACCTCACCATTGACTTTTGATATACAGTGTAAAAGTCAGGCCCTCTTTCCCACATAACCGACATTTATTACCGAAAATCAAAATCTAAAACTATGACTGTCTACAATACCTACTTGATTATTAGCTTTTACATGGGTGAAGCTTCTCTCGCCTGAGAATCAGACTTTCCGATTTCAGCATGTTTAGATGAATTTAAATATATAAAAATAAAATTACTATGAAGGCATTACCGAGAGGGAAAATGACTTCATTCAACAGAATACTCGAAAAGTGTTCATAGTGGAAATGAAGGAATTAATATATTGTAATTATATCATATCTTGAAAGAGAAAAAAATTGAAGCTACATTTCCAAATATAGATATCGCATTAAGCATGTGTAAATTAATTAGGAACTATGTAAAATGCTTCAAGAGAGATGAACCAGATTGTTGCTGATGCCCATATAGTGTGATATGATCAAAAACACAGATATTAAAGAAGTGATTAACGATTTTTCCCATTTCAAATCTAGAAGGGTACCTCTTCAATCAACATAGATTTTTGATCACTAACCTGTGTATGCTTAAAGAGTTACTTTCGTGGATTATATTATATTATCTATTCTTTCAATGTGGCTATAAGGAAATAAAAATAAATCTAGAACTTTGTTACTTACTTTCTTTGTCTACTCTAACAAAATAGCGATCTGTCAAGGTCATAGGGGTTCTATTATCGTAATGTGCCCAAAGCCTAGATTAAAGACGGCCTTGGTAAAAGTCTATTATTTTCAGAGAAAATACGATCAAAATACATACATTTATGTATCATGTTGGACAGGTACACGTTTAAATTTGTAACGGGTCAATTCACCGAGTGACTGTAGCCACTGCATTTTGTACTCAATTGTTCATTTAGGTACCGTGGTTTCATGCTTCACTTTCCTTTGCTCTATGATTAATGAGTTGCGCGGAACGAGAGTATCTAAGTAGAGCCGGTGGAACAATCGCTCGTGCTTTTTGTAGCTGGTTGCCGAACGATTGACATCGTTAGCTAATAGAGTTGTGTTCAATATAAATTGAAATTGTATTCATATCTATTAAATATAGTATTATAGTTTATTAGAAATTTGTTAAGTATTTGTGGCGTCCGATAAGACGCCACTTGGTCAGGAGCTAAGAACCACTTGGTTGGAGTTTAAAATTCACTTGGTCCGAGTTTGAAGTCCACGTTGTCAGGAGCTGAAATTTACGTTGCCTGAAGTTCAAAATAAAAACCACCTTACCATCTTATCTGGGGCTACCAAGAACTTGGGACGAGGATAGGGCAGAAGACAACAATCCACCCAAGGAAAAAGTCGACAATATAAATTGAAACATAAAGATAAGTCTCATTTATGTAAAAAGTAAAGGAAAACAGTAAATACCTTTCATTTTACTTCGTTATTATTCCTGAGAACGACCCAGAACCTATAAATGTTAACCAATCTCCCTGCTAGCCAGGGCATAATAACTGTTAAAAAGAGGGGGTTGGTTACATAAACGGCGCTCCAACGTATGGGGCTCTTACATAATTAAAAAAAAATTAAAAGATAACTTTTCTTTTGAATTTAATACTCTGATTGTTTCAAAATTATGTAAGAGCCCCATACGTTGGAGCGCCATTTATGTAACCAACCCCCTTTTTAACAGATATTTATGCCCTGGCTAGTAGGGAGATTGGTTAACATTTATAGGTTCTGGGTCGTTCTCAGGAATAATAACGGAGTAAAATGAAAGGTATTTACTGTTTTTCTTTACTTTTTACATAAATGAGACTTATCTTTATGTTTCAATTTATATTGTCGACTTTTGCCTTGGGTGGATTGTTGTCTTCTGCCCTATCCTCGTCCCAAGTTCTTGGTAGCCCCAGATAAGGTGGTAAGGTGGTTTTTCTTTTGAACTTCAGGCAACGTAAATTTCAGCTCCTGACAATGTGGACTTCAAACTCGGACCAAGTGAATTTTAAACTCCAACCAAGTGGTTCTTAGCTCCTGACCAAGTGGCGTCTTATCGGACGCCACAAATACTTAACAAATTTCTAATAAACTATAATACTATATTTAATAGATATGAATACAATTTCAATTTATATTGAACACAACTCTATTAGCTAACGATGTCAATCGTTCGGCAACCAGCTACAAAAAGCACGAGCGATTGTTCCACCGGCTCTACTTAGATACTCTCGTTCCGCGCAACTCATTAATCATAGAGCAAAGGGAAGTGAAGCATGAAACCACGGTACCTAAATGAACAATTGAGTACAAAATGCAGTGGCTACAGTCACTCGGTGAATTGACCCGTTACACACCCCCTTCGCCAAGGTAAAAAAAATAATTTTCCAAAAAAAAATTATTTTTTTTTTTCAAAAAACTTCAAAGTTACAAAAGAAATTTTGAAAATAAAGAAAATTTAGCTTATAGTCAATAAAAATGAGAGAAAATTAATTTGATGAAGTTATGAGAAGTTTTCATAATGCATTATCGTGAAGAAAATCATGTTTGAAAACCTGTAAAAGAAAAATCAAAACGTCAAGATAAGTCATACCACAAATTCATAAAATAAGTTATTAACGAAAGGTATAAGGTAAAATAATTTAAAACAGCAAAAATATATATGCATAACATATAAGATAAATAAGGAACACTAAAACTCTTGACTTGTCAGTCATCGATAAAATTTAAAGATAAATAAAAATAAGAAAAGTTAAAATCGGTAAAGGTAAATCAAAAAAATTATCAGCATATCTGTATTCGTTGAGAAGGTACGAGTTCTCATAAACTCAAGATACACTGAGTGCCTACACACTAGATAAAGATAAGATAAGATATGCATGTCGACACACCAGCAAAGATAAACCTCAACGAAATACAAAACTGAAAGATAATTGAAAGAGAAAACTGAAAGATAGTTGATGGAATCCGTCGTTACTACGTGATAATTTAACATGATGAACAAAACTAAATTAGAATTTACTACGTTTATTATCACAAAATATTTTGAAAAATTTAACACTGTGATTGCAATTTCGGTCACTAGACCATCATCGGGCAGATTGAGTTAAGAACTCAATCTGCCCGATGATGGTCTAGTGACGGAAATTGCAATCGCAGTGTTAAATTTTTCAAAATATTTTGTGATAATAAACGTAGTAAATTCAAATTTAGTTTTGTTCAAACTGAAAGTTAATTGAAAGAAAAAAGTGTCTATAATAAGACAAGTCAAAATCAAAAAAGAAAAATACATAGCTTGACTAGGAATATTAATAATATTTAAAACGATGTCAATGAAAAAAACACGAAAAATTATCAACCCTTACTTCTGACTATGGGTTATCAAGATAAGAAAATTTCACATTGAAAATATAAATCACAATAAAGGAAAAACAGATATTTATTTATTTATCGTATGGCTGCACATGATATAAAAAGAAGAAAAAAGAAAAAAAAACACATAAGTGTATAACACGAAAACAAAACAGTTCAGGTCTACAAACGCACATTTAGATTAGAAACATAGTCAATTGAAACATCTGTTGCCATCAGAAAGTCATCGAGGTTACCCTCGTATGCCGTATTCGGACATTCCATCACCATATGTTGAACGGTTTGCTTCTCTGCCCCGCAATCGCACCTTGTAGATTGCGCCCTACCCCACTTGTATAGTGAGTCCGCGCATATGCCGTGATTAGTGCGGATTCTGTTGAGTGATGTCCATATTTTACGGGGCTGTTCGAAGCAGGGTGGTTTCGTCCTTATGCAGGGAAGATCTTTGCATTGTGGGGGGCAGTAATCGATCCATTTTTGCTCCCAGTAGTCTATGGGATCAAACTGTGAGGTGAGCAGTTCTTTAGCAGTTCTTATGATTGATCTTCTGGATCGTAGTCTGTTTTTGCATGATTTATCCGTATCCTGGTGTATGGGAAGTCGGGGAAAAAAAAAAAAAAGGAAACACACGTGTTTCATTCCTCCCTGAAGTATGTGTCAGGGAGGCGGGCAGCTTGAGTTTGGGATTAACTCCTTCAGCCAGATCAGAGGATACACTTGTATGTACAAGTGCATTAAGGATAGGTGAGACGGGATATTTATGGAACATAGGAAGTGTGGGTAGGGTTCAGAGGATTAATACTGGCCCAGCATTCGCCTTATAAGTTTGCAAGCAGTGACTTACATTACCATGAGGAAACCTCTGAGAAAAACTCATGGCAGACCAGTCGGCCCCGGGGTTTGAACCCGAGACCTCCCAAATACTAGCCAGCGTACCTAACATACTCGACTAACTAGCTTGGTGTCAGGGGTTGCCTTGTATACGTTTATATTCTCGTAGAAGGGCTGCTTTGCGTCGGAGATCTGGAGGGGATATATGGCTCAGTATTGGTAGCCATTCGGTGGGGGTCGATCTTAGGGTTCCGCTGACTATCCTCATGGTCTCATTCAGCTGTACGTCCACTTTTTGGGTGTGCGCGCTGTTGAGCCAGATGGGTGTGGCGTACTCTGCAGTTGAGTAAACCAGTCCAAGTGCTGAGGTTCGTAGTGTTTCAGCGGTAGAGCCCCATGTGGTGATATATTAATAAGTTACCAACTTGGCATCTCATGAATAAAATATTATATAGACTAACTCAAAAAGGAAATTTTTAATTTAATTCTTTAACAAATTTTAAGATCTAATTTGAAAAATAAATTTATAGGAAAAATTCAATATATAAAACTATTATATAATCGATAAAAACAATTCTCAAGTATTGACGTACAGTTAAATTTAAAGTTAAGATAAATATGTCAGTGAATTTCAGCAAAAGATACACTCAACAACTAAATTAACAAAAAAACATATTCACATAAAGTTAATCAAAAATAGTCAAATAAGTTAATATCACAGTCAGTTAATCAGTTCATTCATGAGTTACTACAAGTCACTAGACAAATTTTTGTTTAAAAAAACTCAAAGACACGTAAAAAGGATAGTATCCAAATGATACAACAAAATACCTGTTCAATTTCATTTAGAGCAAATGTTAAACTTCTCGTCATGGAATCGTTAAATGCTTTGTTCAGAAATTATCCTACGTTCATTCCTTCTACAAATGAATCAATAAACAAAAAAAACTAAAGAAAACGATATAGGTAATAGAAGAAAAGATAATAGGTAATAGGAAAAAGTAATAGGTGATAGGAAAGATATTAGGTAATAGGAAAGATAATAGGGCGCCAGCAAGTGGTTAACTTACAAAGATAAAAAAGAAAAATAAATTTTAGTGTACAGTACCAAAAAAAAACTGAATCTTTAAAAGATTAATGAATCTATAAACACCAAAGTAAATTAGTAGCTACGCACTGATTTATAATTAGATATTGCATAGCATAAATAAACTTCAGTTAATTAATAGGCAACCATATATACAAAAGATAATGTATGAGTAAACTCAGACACCTATTTCGCATATAGGTACGAAATAGTATAAGATAAAGATAAGATAAGGCAAATAGGTACTAAATAGTACTAGATACAGATAAGATAAAGATATATGTATATATGATAGTTGCCAGTAAAATTTGGGAAAACTGTACACTACACAAAAACTAAAGGAAGCGATAATAGAAAAAAATTTTTGGTGTACATCATTGCATCGGAAAAAGAAACAAAAAGAACTAAAAAAAAAGAATAATGTTATTCCAAGCATACTGGAAAAACAGAATCCTACAATTTAAAAATTAGTAACTGAACCTATAAAAGATCCACTACTTTCAGAAATTTCTGAAGTAAATTGAGAGCTACACTCTGATTTCAATAAGAATTGCATAGCACTATAAACTTCAGAAAGGTGATAGGCAACCAGATATATACAGGTCTCTCGTTAAGCCAAATATTCTTGCCTCGACTACAAGATAAAGATACAAAGATAAGCTAAGTCGAGCAAGAAAAAGATACAAGATAATTAACGAGAGAAGGTAATTATATATCTGCGAAATTGCCAACAAAAATAAACCTAATAGGTTGTACACCAAAAACGAAAACTAAAAAAGTGATATAAGGTAAAACATAAGGAATAATAAAATTAAGGAATGAATTTATAAGATAATAACTGAAGCAATGAAACTTCGGTTAGCCCTTTCTTATGAGAGAACTACCCTTAACGTTTTGTAATTTCTATCCACAAGTTCACCAACCTTACTTCCTAACTGAATTGATCTTTCATGAGCTATAACGAAGCTAGAGTTCAACGACATATTGAAACAATCTGAGTATAAAAGTGAAAATAAAAGTTATACGACAAAGATTAGGTGTTTAAAATATCAAAGAAAAAGTCTTATTAAATTCAAGTGAAAAATAAAAAAGGGATAGATCAAAATTTAGAAAAAGAAAATGTTAATTAAGAAATTGAGTTAACGAAGGCAATTCACTAATCATAAACTCATGCATAAGTTATCATCACTGAGAACCAACCAAAAGTTAATTAAAAGAAATTAGGCCCCACATTGGGCGCCAATTATGTAAGAGCCCCATACGTTGGAGCGCCATTTATGTAACCAACCCCCTTTTTAACAGTTATTTATGCCCTGGCTAGCAGGGAGATTGGTTAACATTTATAGGTTCTGGGTCGTTCTCAGGAATAATAACGAAGTAAAATGAAAGGTATTTACTGTTTTCCTTTACTTTTTACATAAATGAGACTTATCTTTATGTTTCAATTTATTATATTGTCGACTTTTTCCTTGGGTGGATTATTGTCTTCTGCCCTATCCTCGTCCCAAGTTCTTGGTAGCCCCAGATAAGGTGGTAAGGTGGTTTTTCTTTTGAACTTCAGGCAACGTAAATTTCAGCTCCTGACAACGTGGACTTCAAACTCGGACCAAGTGAATTTTAAACTCCAACCACGTGGTTCTTAGCTCCTGACCAAGTGGCGTCTTATCAGACGCCACAAATACTTAACAAATTTCTATTAAACTATAATACTATATTTAATAGATATGAATACAATTTCAATTTATATTGAACACAACTCTATTAGCTAACGATGTCAATCTTTCGGCAACCAGCTACAAAAAGCACGAGCGATTGTTCCACCGGCTCTACTTAGATACTCTCGTTCCGCGCAACTCATTAATCATAGAGCAAAGGAAAGTGAAGCATGAAACCACGGTACCTAAATGAACAATTGAGTACAAAATGCAGTGGCTACAGTCACTCGGTGAATTGACCCGTTACAAATTCATCTAAGATTGCAAGATATTAATTAATATTCAGTCTACTCGAAGTAAGTTGAAGCAGATGAAATTCTGAAATTATAATCTATGTCCACGAAAGTTTCTTGAACGCGGCAAAACTTGGGACTGGCACTAAGAATAAATTGCAAGGTATTTGCGTAAAATTCTTTGAACCTTAAGGGCCAGTCAAGATTGCATGACATAGCACTCTCTCTACTGAAAAATGAGAAAGGTAAAATACATACAATGACGGAACTAAATGTTGAAAATATTGGAATTCCACCAGCCGAGCTAAAAGAAGGGATTGAAATTATTCCTGTCAAGGTCTTGAAAATATTGTAAAAACTCGGTTGCACTTGATCAACTTAATTGCGTGCGTCACCAGTCAGCATTTTTTTTCGCACTCGTTTGTTGTTGTTTTTCGAATTTTCTTCTTTTTATATTTTTAAAGTCGAGCATATGATTTCACTGTTGACTTTCCGTAGGGCCGGCTACACACGGACGTCGATGTCTTAGTACATCGAGACAATTGCATCCAAAAATGAAACCTGATTGCGTACACACGTACGTACAAATCCATAGTTTTGTCCAGTCTGCCAAACTGTTTGGCAAGATATCTTAGGGAAAGGACCCTACACACGGGCGTCATGTCTTGATACATCAACGTGCATTCAAGAACGTACAATGAATAACGTTAAATCGCATCCACACGTTCACACATGTACGGGTTCGTTGGAATGCGCATCCAAAAATTCAGGCGATTCAGAAAACATCAAAAATCATCCGAGTTATGCATTCAAAAACGTAGGTATTTTTGCATCCACATTAACGTTATTGGTTGCACGTTCTTAGATGCACGTTGATATATCAAGACATCAACGTCCGTGTGTAGTGGCCTTAATGTATATAGATAGCAAACAGTGGACACTAGTATCACATGATCATTAAATAGCGCAAGATCCCAGTGTTCGTATGCATTTTCCGTGTATCTGCTAACTTGGGCTGACGGTCAATTTTCAGGTACCAGGTGATAAAAGTGGTCAAAAAATTAACTTACATTTCTTAAATTCTCAGGGCTGATCTTTATATATGCTTCAAAGAATACTGCAAAAATTAATAATTAATACTGCCAAACACTTCACGTTGAAGGTAGCCTTTGCCAGACGCTTTGAAGGTCCCGAAAAAAATAATGGAATTTTACGTATATTATCAGTCTTGATTTTTATATACGATACTTAGTGTACTAATACAATACCTTCTGTAAGCAGCCAGATTGATTGTAAGGGCAAAACAATCCCATATACAGGAATTATAAAACGTTATTCTATATTTGTAATTTACGCAATCACTCACTTTTCCCATAGCTCTCATAAGAGATAAGACCTTCAAAAAAATTCCCTGAACATGCGTGTTCCAGATTAGATTTTTGTCTATTGATAATATTGAATAACAATATTTTTTCACTTCTTTCAATGGAATGTTATTTACTACTTGAATTGTGAGAGGTTTAATCTTTTTATTTTTTGCTATAAAACAAATCTAAACACTCTCACAAAGAGCCACTGATGAAATAAATTCACGTTACTGTTATAGTAATTTCTAGTTGTTTTTCACTTTTGACCGTAAACATGAGTGCAGAATCGTCAGCGAATATAAAATACCTACATTTAAATTTAACCTTCGCCAAGCTTTCCACTTACCGGACGCACAGAAGCTGACACAATTGCCCAACATAATCAAATTTGTGAAAAATCATATCTCAATCAAATCATGAAAAACATACTTGTTGACTACAGTAAATTTCATACATCACATAAACTGAACACGGAAAATTCCTTAATAATTTTAAAAATTATCAAACAACCTTCCAAGGGAGCTGGTTATACTTATTCCGCAACGCAAAATCTGCATTCACAATCGAACAGTGAATTATAGAAATTGTCAAGTCATCCCGACTCAAAATCTGCATACAGCTGATTCGATCTTATTAGATATCATCAGTGCAGCTCATTTGACTTGGAGCAAATTAACAAATTTCTAATTGTTCCACAATACAAATCGTGGTCGGTAACACTATCTGGATAACATCCTAGAGCTCCCTTCCACCAAAGATATTGAGAAACAACAATTCACCGTTTAGATCGAAAATGCAGAAATTCGTCGCGCAAACACGTACCTCCTGACATGAAGGTATCTGATCTACAACGGTGGTGTATATGATTCCAAGACACACTAACATAGTGAATTACAATTGCTATAACTCACCGTTCGATTTTGAATGCAAATTTTGCGTTGCGGAATAGGTGTAAGCAGCTCCCTTGGAAAGTTGTTTGATAATTCTTTAAATTATTAAAGAATTTTTCTTGTTCACTTTATGTAATGTATGAAATTGACCATGGTCAACAAGTATGTTTTTCATGATTTGATTGTTGTATATTTCGTATTACGCTGCTAGCATCGGAGCGAGCTCATGTGAGTATATTCAAAGGTTTTAAATCACTATGTTAGTGTGCCTTGGAATCATATACACCACTGTTGTAGAGCAGATATCTTCATGTCAGGAGGTACGTGTTTGCGCGACAATTTTCTGCATTTTCGATCGAAGCGGTGAATTGTTGGTTCCCAATATCTTTGGTGAAAAAAATGAAACTATATAAATAGTTCATTGATCTGTTCAGAAGATAGGTTATTTATTTGATTGTTGATACACACAAAAACAAATATATATGTATTTATATATATATATATATATATATATATATATATATATATATATATATATATATATATATATATATATATATATATATATATATATATATATATATATATATATATATATATATATATATATATATATATATATATATATATATATATATATATATATAATTAAGTAAGTAACTGGCGATAGTTTTCAAAAAAATATTAGTTATAGCTGGGTATTCGGCAAGGAAATATGATCTAAACAACCAAATTTGTTTCAGTCCACGTTTCGACTCTTTATTAAGTCTTCCTCAGGACATTTACAATTTAAAAAGAATGACAAAGAATGTTACACCGAAACAGTTCGTCTTATATATATATATAAAAAACAACAAAATTACATGTATACAACAGTTTCTTTGAACTCTAGTTCCTGCAATTTACAAGGAATATACAACAAAAACTCATTTAAAACTGAAATAATGTTAAAATAACGTGAATAAAGCTAAAATACAGAAATAAATGGGCTCGAAATATCAACTAAATGGTATAAAAATCTGACTTAAACTCAAAAACAAATGCCAAAATTTAATCAAATACTTACAAACAGTTAGGTTGTCATGTTATGGGCCTTACAACCTAACTGTTTGTAAGTATTTGATTAAATTTTGGCATTTGTTTTTGAGTTTCAGTCAGATTTTTATACCATTTAGTTGATATTTCGAGCCCATTTATTTCTGTATTTTAGCTTTATTCACGTTATTATAACATGTTTTCAGTTTTAAATGAGTTTTTGTTGTATATTCCTTGTAAATTGCAGGAACTAGAGTTCAAAGAAACTGTTGTATACATGTAATTTTGTTGTTTTATATATATATAAATATATATATATATATATATATATATATATATATATATATATATATATATATATATATATATATATATATATATATATATATATATATATATAAGACGAACTGTTTCGATGTAACATTCTTTGTCATTCTTTTTAAATTGTGGATGTTCTGAGGAAGATTCAATAAAGAGTCGAAACGTCAACTGAGACAAATTTGGTTGTTTAGATCATAACTCCTTGCCGAATACCCATCTATAATTTATATATATATATATATATATAAAAATATATATATATATATATATATATATATATATATATATATATATATATATATATATATTAAAATATATATATATATATATATATATATATATATATATATATATATATATATATATATATATATATATAATATATATTATATATATATATATATATATATATATATATATATATATATATATATATATATATATATATATATATATATATATGCAGTGGCGTAGATAGCTTTTTGTGATGGGGGGGGATATGACTTAGTGCAAAATTTCATAAGTTTTTCTTCTTAACTTCTATTCTTGTTGATAAAAATAATTTTTCATGTAGATAGTACAAAATAAGCAGAAAAATTGAATTAAATTGCAAAAAATTCAAATTATTTGAATTAGAAAAATTCATCAAGAATTAGTGAAAAATTGAATTATTTTAAATTGGATATATAAATCATTGAACATATTCTTGGGAAAATTAGAGAAGAACATCTAGTTTTCGGCGTTTTTCGACATTCATGACTTCGTCAGCTGTGATTCCAATGTCACGATGAATTGCCAGAGCAGCCAAACCTTTCAAAAACAAAAAAGTTGACAAACATGAGTTTTTAATATGCAATGAATTTTATATATTCATAAGGGTCATTACAAGTCCACTT
>JARQZK010000791.1:0-7500 GCA_030704885.1 Cynegetis impunctata | reverse complement strand
ATATATATATATATTATAAAGTATAATATATACAATCAATATTTGTTGCCGAAACATAAAGAAATATTAAGGAACATTTTGGAACATTCACGGAAACAAGCTTGAGGAACAAAAATGTTCCTCAATGTTCCTCCGGTGGAAACTTAGCTATATATTTATTCGTTTTCATACTTCACTGCACCCTGAAAATCTGCGACACGAATATTTACTAGTTGCGTTCTCGATACGTTTCCACAGCTATAACAACACGGATTTGTTTACACATGTTTCCTATTTTCGTTTGAAGTTTACCGCTCAACATATGTGGCCGAAAAATAAAGAAATTTCAAGGAACATTTTCGGAAACAAGCAACAGCGAAAAAATGTTCCTCAATTTTCCTTTGGTGGAACTGTAGCTTCAGGCGTATACGACGCCATTTCTCTTGGTTCGGTACGGTAATACGAAGGCCCACACAACACACCTATAGTGGGAAGAATCCGCAAGCCCTACAAAGAGGAGACGAAGATTATAGAAAACACCGTTTAATTGTATTCTATTCCATTCTCTCACAGAAACCCATTTATGAATACACAAAACGAAAAACGTACGTACATATAATGAATAAAACCATTGTGATAAAGTATTCGGACATCAATTTTTAACCGATGCTCGAGTTCATTGATTTAATGTATTATTAATTGCTTGATTTTCAAGTGATTATATCAATAGCCCGAGAGGCTATAATTTCATCACCTAGATTTCAAAACAAAGTACATTCTAGTAATGACCATTGTGTATCAGTCAATCAACATCCAGCATGATATTAATGTTTTCTGTACATCAACCGATCACCTGCAGTCATTGAATTAAGGAACCCAGGACGTTAACTCAATCACCGATACATTATTTCTAAGCCATGCGCACAATGACTTTCGAACATCGTTCAATGTTCGGGGACGTTAATATAATGTAAAAATACATCGATCTGAGCCTACAGGTTGCACCTCCTTAAAATTTTTGTTTTCATGTATAAAATAGACTACACTATATATATATATATATATATATATATATATATATATATATATATATATTTTATATATATATATATATAAATTTATATATATATATATCTATATATATATATATATATATAATATATATATATATATATATATATATATATATATATATATATATATATATATATATATATATATATATATATATGAACATTTATATGTTACATCCAAATGAAATCGAAAAATCAATACAATAAACAATTCAAATTGTTTTGATATGAAATATGTCCTCCCTTGGCTTTAATAACTTCTTGGGTACGTTTTGGCATGGAATCAATCAGTTTTTTACAACTTTCAGTTATTTGCTGGTCCCGAAACAATATCTGGATGACAGCCGCAATGAGTTTTGGTTTTGTTGTACAATCTTTTTTACGTAGTATAGCTTTTACGATTGCCTACAAATTCTCTATCGGATTGAGATCCGGTGAGTTTCCTGGCCATTCAAGGCATGATATATTTTTTTCCTTCAAATATTTCAGCATCATCTTGGAGACGTGACAAGGAGCAGAGTCTTGTTGAAAAACTGCTTGACCATTAGCATCAACTTTTCTTAGTTCAACTTCCAATCTATGATCTAATAAGTCTTTGTATTTTTGCGAGTTCATCATACCTTCGGTTGGCACAAAGGATCCAGTACCTTTATAAAAAAAGCAACCCCAGAACATCTTTTTTAATGGATATTTAACTATTAGGTCAATATGAACTGCAGTAAGTTTTTCGTTGTCACTCTTTCTTACGTAACGAGATCGCTGCCCTTGTACTAAAAAATGGCTCTCATCTGAAAACGACACATTTCTCCAATCTTGGACAGTCCAGCTCTTGAATTTTTTTGCCCAACCATATCGTTTTTTCATCATAGGATCTGTCAAAAACTGTTTCTTCTGAGGTCTAACTGTTTTTCTTCCACCTTCTATGAGTCGTTTTCGAACAGTGGAGTCATGAGTAATAATCCCAGCGTGTTCTAAGTCTTTCTGAAGTTGTTGGTTTGTTTTTCTAGGGTTCAGTTTACTTTCTCTTATTGAAAAACCTTCATCCCTTGCTGGTGTATTTCTCTTTCTTACACATTCTCTTTTTCTGTTCACCTAAATAGCCGCAGTGTCTCTTTTTTGCTTCAAAATCTTATTTACGGCTCCTTAACTCACATTACACTCCTTGGCAATATCTCTTTGAGTCATTGATGTGTGTTCATTTAACGTGACAATCTTAGTGCGCTTTCTGGGACTAATATCCATCCTCAAAAATTCTAATCTAGTACGGTCTTAGTTCAGCTTACTCCACCAAAAATAAAATAATTCAGAAAACAACCAAAATACCACGCGTCTGTGGCATGGCAGGTATTAGTACTAACTGACTGTCAGAACTGTGAAACTAAATGACAGCTAAAATAAAATAAATGTGTTGTCAACTTCGAAAAACAGTAAAATTCTAAAACTTATTATGTGTTCACATGAATTCGCACACTACTGTATATATATATATATATATATATATATATATATATATATATATATATATATATATATATATATATATATATATATATATATATATATATATAATATATATATAATATATAATATATATATATATATATATATGTATATATATATATTTATATATTTATATATATATATATATATATATATATATATATATATATATATATATATATATATATATATATATAGAATAAAGTATAAACTTTAAAATAAAAACACTTGGCTTATGTTTCACAATATAAAAAATCTTTAGATACTGTACTTAGCAGTAATAAAAAGTCGACATGTTTCGAGCTATGAACTCAGTCTTGATAATGAGTTCATAGCTCGAAACATGTCGACTTTTTATTACTGCTAAGTAATTTTATATTGTGAAACATAAGCCAAGTGTTTTTATTTTAATGTTTATACTTTATTCTTTATGATATATAATATATATATATAATATATATATATATATAAATATATATATATATATATATAAAAATAAAAAAATATATATATATATATATATATATATATATATATATATATATATATATATATATATATATATATATATATATATATATATATATATATATATATATAGTAACAGATATATAATTGCAAATAGGGAAAAATGTCTATATATTATTGCTAATGCTCCAAGCAATTATGATGGCACTGTCGAACGAGTACGTTCCAAAGATAACTACAAACAGAAACAAAAGATTCATTGAATTGGAATAATACAATTTATTCGTAATTTTTCAAATATTGACATAAGATATGTGTTTTACTGTACACAATTCCTGGATTGAGGTTTAGAAAAAAGTATTCGATTAACGACAAAAACATAATACTTTCTGGAGAAAAACTTAAATCGGAAACATAAATAATATTCAAACAACTATCAACAGCTCTTGTAACATTGAAAAACTTATATCTAATTCCATCGAAGTATGTATACTCTTCTTGAATTTTTGTTTTTTCTTATTCAATTGCGAACACAAAGGATTGAATTGAAGTTTTCTTCGAATTCAAAAAGTATATCCATTCTTCAATTTCTTGTGGTGTTTTTGCAAGATATAAAAATTAATGCTGTAAGTGAAAATTTTTCGTTATGCATTTTTCCAGTAATATCTTTCTTTACAACTTTGTTGGTGGCTGCCTCATCTCGCCCATCTAGAAATAAAAATGTATTATGGTCGAGAATGGAAAAAGTGAATTCCAGATTTCAGAAAACTGCTTTTCTTTTTCATTGGAACTCTACTTTTTAATGAAATAAGTATGTTATGAACTTTATAAATATGATGTTCACGAAATATGGATCAAATTACTCTGAAGCTGTCATTTGATTTCATAACAAATGAAAACAGTTATTTGTATACCTAGGCCGCGAAATACCTTTTTAGCGTACCGAAAGAGAAATTATCGCCGAGGCCGCTTGCGGCCGAGGCAGGATAATTTTGAGGAAGCTAACAAGTTTCGCGGCCATGGTATACACACTATTTTTCGTGCAATCGACAAAATTATTAAACTAGACAATTGCAAATAAAAATATTAGTGCTAAAATCAACAGTAATTAACAAGTCACAGCGTTGCTATGGAAATGACCATGTTCGAATATAGAAAAAATATTTTGACAGTTCTTGACAGAACGCAAAATACATTGAGATACAGGATGTCTCTTTTGCAATATCATAGTTGTTGTTACTTTTTGGTATAAGTGACGTTTGGTTTGGCGGCCGTTGCTATAGGTAACGGCCGCGAAATTAAATTTCGCGGACTGTGGTGCGTACGCGAAATACTCGCTTCGCGTGCGATTGCACGAAAAAGTGTTTTTTTCAACCCTGACTAAAACAACCATCATCTGACATAGAATAATAATATCAAGCTCTTTTTGAACTACTAATATAAGCATCACGGGGTGAACAGCATTCACTGAAATACACAATCTACACAAGCAGATTACTTACTTTCCTCGATATTTTCGATTTCCAATGGGCCTAGTAAATACTCAATCTCCTTGTCTTTGACATTGCCATTGAACAGAAATGCAATGATTTTGGCACTTCTTTCTCACAGTTTTTGAGAAAACAATTATCATTTTCATTCTTCATGGTTGAGTCCACATCAATCTAGAAGTAAAGTTATAATAGTTAGTTGCAACTATAGCTATATTATATTGAATAGGTATTACATGAAATTATACAAGATTAAATTAAAAATCATGAAAAATATACTATTTGACCATGGACAATTTAATATATTACATAAAGTGAAGAAGGAAAATTCTTCAATAATTTTAAAAAAACATACCTACGCCACAGCTGCAAAGTAGACATCTCATGTCAGGCAGTTTGTATTCTAGCGACGGGTTTCTGCATTTTCGATCTCAGCGGTGAATTGTTTGTTCCAATATCTTTGGTGGAGGGCGCTCTGGGTTGATATACAGATAGTTGTCCGACCATGATTTGTATTGGGGAAAAGTAAATATTGAATAAATATGAAGGTGCTTGGAATATTTCGGTTTCTACTTCAGATCCAGATCACACTTACAAGTATGGTCATAACCTGCAATAAATTATTATTTTTCAAGATGATGTTGAAATAGTGTACACCGTCAAATTTTAGTAAATAGTAGATTTTTTGTGAGTACAATTTTCTTTTCAGTAATTTACTGAATTTACAGGGGTATTTAGCAAAGCAATGTATGAGCAAGTTCCATTATTGAACCTATCTATTTTTTATAGCAAAATTCATAGTAGTTTGCGAAATGATGTAAAAATTGTTCAAAATGCAATATATCTATATATTACAAGTGCTCGCAACACACCATGTTTTCATTCTTTCGTCTCTTTCAACACTGTTCAGTGTAACTACTTATTTTTTTGAGATTGTATTCTGGCAAAGAATATTTTCGTAACTTTTATTCAAATGTTATAAAAAACTAACAAGATTAAAATAATACAGTCACTGTACTTACCACCTGCTAAAGAAACTGCTTCCACAAAAATTTACTTATACACAAATAACACTTCACCGTTTGGCTGTTAGGGTTAGATAGATACTCGTATAGTGAATTTGGCATATTTACGTTGAGACGGTGGGAGTGCAGCCAGAAATTCATCAATCCATGATTCTTTGAGCATTGTCCCAATGCTCTCGGACATTGACCGAATGACTTGATACATTAGGTGATGAACTCAGTGCATTGCTATAATGAACTATACATATGTTAATGTTTTCAATCATTAATGTTATGCCTATTGAACATAGCTGTAAAGAGGGATTATGACAATGTGTCGTGATGATTGAAGGTACATAGTATTGATCACTATGTAGTCATTAACATGATGTATTTTTCACATTGCTCTGATGTAAATAACATTATAAAGATGACTCTTTTCATTAGATTCATGATTCAATTACATTATCATAATGACATAGATTTCATTATAACAACATAGTCGTTGATTGATCAATCACAGAAATTCATTATTATCAATAAATCTTTGACATTGTCCTGATGAAAAATACGTTATGATAATGAATATGCGGTCAATCATTGGCAGTGATTGATATCAGGCTCATTATTATTTTCTGTGTATGTTTGTCTCTTTTCGGTGTCGCTTTTTTGTTTCATCAAAGTTTCAATTCACAGCAGTGCTAAAGAAGTTTCACTTCAAAAATACTGATGCGATAAACATGAATATTTAAGAATTATTGTTCGCTGTAGCTTAAGGCATTATATTGAAAGATATAACTCAAAATGGTTGGTGTTCGTGGCCATTCAATTCAGTTCGTTTTATCTCGAAAAATACGGACCATGAGATTCCCCATGATTAACAATCGAACTAGCATCATCATCATCCCATCTAACTAATTGTTCATGGTAATCGAAAACTCAAACAATGGTCCAATTTGTAACTTGACGCTGGAATTCATTCTAATGCGTGTATCCGTTCCCTAGTTTATTCTGTGTGCCTCTAGGTTAGTCGGATGTCTCTTATTGTAACTTTTGAGCTACAGTTCCACTGGAGGAACATTGAGGAACATTTTTGTCGCTAATGCGTGTTTCCGTAGATGTTCCATCAAAATGTCCTTTAAAATTTCTTTATGTTTCGGCAACATATGTTGACTCTTTTTCACTGTCACCCTTCAAGCTACGATTCCACCAGAGGAACATTTTTGTACCTGTTGCGTGTTTCCGTAAATATTTTAAAATGTATATATATATATATATATATATATATATATATATATATATATATATATATATATATATATATTTAAATATATATATATATATATATATAAATATATATATTTATAAATATATTTATATATATATATATATATATATATATATATATATATATATATATATATATATAAATATATATATATATATATATATATATATATATTAATATATATATATATATATATATATATATATATATATATATATATATATATATATATATATATATATATATATATATATATATATATATATATATATATATATATATATATATATATATATATATATATATATATATATATATATATATATATATATATATATATATATATATATATATATATATATATATATATAAATATATATATATATATATATATATATATATGCATTGAATTTCGCTTGAGTACCGGGTGTCTGATTAAGAGAGTTACCCCGCTGTATCTCAGAAACTGTTGGTCGTAGAGACTCACGGTAATAAATGTTGTATCCAAAGGGGCCAACAAAAACTCCTTTAAATTATTTTTAGGTTTCTAACAATTTTCTGTTATTAAAACAAAGAACGCTTCTTACCGACATCACTAAAAAAATTCCAGATCATAGATGAAATGTTTTTGATGAAGCATTATATGCTTCTTCCAACGAGATCAACTTTGTTGAAATCCGTTCAGTTTTTCAGGAGTT
>JARQZK010000790.1:230000-450000 GCA_030704885.1 Cynegetis impunctata | reverse complement strand
TTCTACTCCTAATCCAAGGTTTTTACAGTGCTCGTTAAGGGTTCAGGAATTTATACTGTCATTTTCCGCCAGAGGACGCATAAAGCAAGAGACTGTGCTGGTTATTATGCTACTAAAGGAAATACTAATATAGAGTTCTTCAAAATTAGGGTCCCTATATTAAATTCTGATATCTGAATTATTCTGTGATTTCATTTAAAAAATCCGCTAACATACAACTAACCTACTTTACTTCAACTGTCAATCCTTAAATTGTCAACATTTACTAGTAGGTAAGTTCGGTTTTACCACTTCGTGATAAACTACACTGAATTAAACTGCACTCCATATTAGATCCATATATATTGTCTAAGGACATTCTAGAGTTAAAAAGCATAAGCCTATCAAATGCTCTTGAACCTCCCATCGGTGATGCTTTTCTCGTGGTTTCCATAGCAAAGTTTATTTCATAAGTAATGTTAATGCAGTTGTGAGTAGTTCAAATGTTCAACTACAAGATCAGTGCAAGTAGACTGTAGTTCAAGTTATTCAAGTACAATAAGAATTGAAATTGAATAGGTATCACTGTAATTATCCATAAATTCAATATTCAACAGTAGTAATGAGTATATGTTGTTATAATACAAAGTTCTAGTGTTTGTTATTTCAAATTCTCGAATTGTGCAAGAATGGCCGTTGTGATTGAAACAACGCTTGGAGATATTACCGTAGATTTATTTCTCAAAGAACGTCCAAGAGCTTGCCAAAATTTCTTGAAACTATGCAAACTGAAATATTACAATTTTAATCTATTTCACACTGTGAGCAGGGGTTTCATTGCACAAACTGGTGATCCCACTGGATCAAGAAGTGGTGGAGAGTCCATATTTGGAGTACTTGAAGGTCCTTTGAAACGTTTTTTTGTTGCTGAAGCGAATCCACGCATAAAACATACCATTATGGGCTTAGTTTCATTTGTGGGAAATGAAGAAAATATGATTGGATCACAGTTTTTTTTCACATTGGCTGATGAACTGACATACTTAGATGGAAAGCATTGTGTATTTGGTCAAGTAACTGAAGGTTTGGATGTTTTGGAATTAATGAATGAATCAATTTGTGATTCAGATGACAGACCATATCAGGATATTCGAGTTACACATACTGTTGTGTTAGATGATCCTTTACCAGACTTGGAAAGAATGAATGTACCATCTCGGTCACCTTCACCTTCTGCTGAAAGGTTACAAGGAGGTAAGAATTATAAATTTCTTTACTAATATTGAATTCTGCTTAAGAATTCATATTTTTTGTACTTGTGCAATAATCTAATTTTTAAATATTTGTGCAATGGGTTTTCCATGAAATTGATTATGTGTAGGTTTCGAGTTAGGTATTTGTAGAATTAATGAATTTCTTATTATATATATATTTTCAGGTCGAATAGCTCCAGATGAAGAAATAGATGAAACAAAAGGAAAAACAATGAATGAAATTAATGAAATAATTGCAGAACGTGAAGCTAAGGCAAGGGCAAACATCCTTGAAATGGTAGGGGATTTACCAGATGCTGAAATGGCACCCCCAGAAAATGTATTGTTCGTTTGTAAGTTGAATCCTGTTACAACAGATGATGATTTAGAAATCATATTCAGCCGATTTGGAAGAATTAAATCATGTGAAGTAATCAAGGACCATAAAAGTGGTGATTCTTTGCAGTACGCTTTTGTAGAATTTGAAGATCAGAAGTCATGTGAAGATGCATACTTCAAGATGGATAATGTACTTATAGATGACAGGAGAATTCATGTAGACTTCAGTCAGTCTATTTCCAAGGTTAAGTGGATGGGTAAAGGTCGGGGAGTTAAACATTTTGATGAGAAAGTAAATGAAAAAAACCATATTGAAAATAGAAAGAAGAGACAAAGTAGAAGTCGTTCAGGTTCTCCTCGAAGAAAAAGTAGACATAGCAATTATTCATCTAAATCACTTGAAAAAAGAAATGACAGGTATTCTGAAAGAGAATCAAAATTCAAAAGTCGACATAGAAGTCGAAGCCAAGAAAAACAGACTACCTCTCATCATTCACAATCAAAGAAAGGATATGATAAGGTCAAAAGAAGAAGTCGATCACCTTACAATAATAAGCATAGAAATAAATCTAGTAAAAAAGATAGGCATGATAGGCAAAGAGACAGGTCACATTGAGGTTCAAATGATGAGATGTATATGGGAACAAAAATCTGAATTAACTGAAGAAAATCATATCATGGGAGCCATTGAGGAACATCTTTTCTTGTTGCATTTTTACATTAGTGCTAGTTGTGTATTTTTCATTAGAACTCTAGAATCTACAATTTTTGTCACAATTTCCTCATGATGGAGTTTTTCATTGCTCATGAAATGTACTCTACCTAACATTAATCTAAAATAGATAAGATTTGTACCTCTATGAAATTGATATTGAAGATATTTTATTAAAAGTTACTATTCATTCATTGTAAAGACTGTTAAATTTTTTGTAATATATTCAATGAAATGTTAAATATTCTTCATTTCGAATGTAATACAATGTACAAAAGTAAAGTTAATTATGTTCCAATTTATTGATCAGTTTGTCAACAGTTCTCGATAATGGGTTAAAAACCCGAAAGATGTGTTGAGAAAATAAAAAATTTTAGTGGAATCAAACCAAGTGATTTACTAAATTTGATTAATAATTTTAAAAATTTTCCACCAAGTGTTAAGCGAGCAGGCAATTGTCGTTAATAATTATTTTCATTATCAACCACAAAATCTCTTGATTTCATCCTCAATTGTTGAAAAATACTGAAATGAGAGTAAAGATAGAAGAATGAGTAATTCTATGCAAAGAGTTATTTATGTATTATTGCTAGGGTGTGGGGGCAAAAGGGTATAAGTCCAAAACGTATCTTTTACAGGAGAGCTGAAATAAGATTATGAATTCGTTTTCATAATTGAATAAGTGCTTGTACACAAATGAAATTGTAATAATTCATTAAAAACTATGTAACCAGCCAGCTATAGTATTTATGTATGTGGAAATATGAACTAAAGTTAAAAATGAAGTTAATTTTTTCGTTTGAAAATAAATTTCCATTAGGTCATTCTTGTTCGCCGACCTTTTCTCCTGGATAGATTTCATCTCGCTGGTTTCGTTTGTTTTTAAGCCTTTGTAAAAATCGTGAAAAATAGGATCTAACTTATCGGTAAAAGGTCTAAAATATCTTTTTTCTTTTCTTCTGATATCGGAATAGTACCTCTCTAATAGTTTCGCAGATATTAGGTTTGTACCAGGACGCGCCTCTTCTTGGTATGGAAAAACATTGAAATGTTTTCGTACCCATCTAAGGAGGTCTTTAACAAAAATTTCTCCACTTTCCTTTAGTGTAACGAAACCATTGAGCATTATGCCACAAAAACTGCATTTCCGCATACGTCTTTTTTTCGCAGAACAAATTCATTTGTAAGCAACTGCTTGAAAATTCAAAAAATCTTCGATGTGTGTAAGTTCAACGACTTCATACTTGTTCTTCTTTCTCATTCCCCGCGACCAGCTGGTACCAATCATATGTATGAGAAATTATTATGTCTTTCAGTTTCTTCTTCTGTTTTTCATATAAGGCCATGGTGAATATCACACTTCATATGGGTATGCCCGCCGGTACCAAAAACTTGTGGTACTATAGTCTCCAAAGAAGCATTATTTTGTAGTGCTACAAAAAACATTGCAGATACATGTGAATTTTAATTTCTGACCACCACATGTGTCAGAATAAAGGACAATATGTTTAATATCAGATGGAATGTCGTCCCGTTTTTTTAGAAAGATTCATTTTGATTAAACTGTGTACACGTACTACTCAATGAGGAATAAAGTTTTAGTCCGTTGCTTAAAATTTACTTTATTAAGAATTGCGCAAAGCGCTTTGGCTATTAAGCCATCATCAGTGCGTTACTCTTCAGGTATACATGGAAGTCTTTTTGTGATAAAATCGACAAAACATTGTACAAACAATTATATAGACAGTTTTCACATTCGAGTACCTATCCCATAATGGGTTATCTAGGAATGTCTCTTTTACATTTTTAAAAATTTCATAAACTTAGTTTCCAGTCCACACTCCACGTGTCGAGTAGATTAATATTTTTTAGCGTTCGAGTATTCCATCATGTAATGACAATCAATAGTTTATAACACACTTCAAACACAAGATTACTAATAACTACCAAATACGACAGAAGAAAGAATTCTTTTTCAGGCACATGCACGGTGATCAATGTGATACAAGTCCATACAAGTCGATGAATTTTTGGGAAAACTCGCCCGGTTCAAACGATATAAGTGGTGGACTATACCATGTGGGCCTATCTGAAAATATAATTGGGACTTATAACCAAATTATATACTCATGTTACCGTGAAAATGAAGCTATATCAATGTGAACATGAGAAAATAAACAACTTTGTTTGTCAATGGGCGTACTTAACTCATTTTGACGAAAATTGGACTTATACCCTTTTGCTCCCCCAACCTAGATTGGTTGAACCATCTTTCTAATCGAGTTATTTCATTAAATTTATCCACTTCTCTTTACCTTGGTTGTTACTAAAATTTGTTGATGGTGGCTGAATTGTGAACTTAAAATTAATTCTTATATGTATATATATACACATATATATATATATATATATATATATATATATATATATATATATATATATATATATATATATATATATATATATATATATATATATATATATATATATATATATATATATATATATATATATATATATATATTTATATATATATATTTATATATATATAGGTATATATATATATACTTATATTATATAATATATATATATATATATATATATTATATATGCTATATATATATATATATATATATATTATATATAATAATATATATATATTTATATTATGTATATATAATATATACATACATATATATATATATCTCAAGCGCGTATCCAGAGGGGGGAACGTTCCCCCCCAAATGGCCTGGGCCCCACCTAATTGTTTTGATTGGGAGCTACTCGATTTACCATTGCCCAAAATACCAGTACCTTATGGCTTTTGAATATATAAAAGTTTCTCCCCCCCAATTCGGGACTGGATCCGCGCCTGATATATATTTACATATATATATATATATATATATATATATATATACTATATATATATATTATATATATATATATTTATATATATATATTATATATTATATATATATATATATATTAATATAGCATATTATAATATATATATCATATAATATATATATATATATATATATATATATATATATATATATATATATATATATATATATATATATAGATATATATATATATATATATATATATATATATATATATATATATATATATAAATAAATATATATATAGGGTGTTCTACAAGCTCTATGACAAACTTTGACAGAAGGTAGGTTGCTCAATTTTGAAGACATTTTTTTTAATAAACATGGGTCCGATTCGTTTTTGTTTAGGAGTTACAAGCATTTAACCTTCATTAACAATTAATAATAAAATTTAAATTAAATGATAATCACAAAACTAAAGACCATAAAAATTGTTCGAAATGTCCACCCTCAGCTTGAATGCAAGCCTCACATCGACGAACTAAAGATTCGGTCACTCGAACATTTCTTATTAGGTTAGCTGCATCTTGAATTCTTTCAAGTAAATGCTGATGGGTAGCGATTTCAACATGATAGACCAGCTGCTTCATGTGTCCCCATAAATAAAAATCCAGAGGATTCAGATCGTGTGAACGAGGTGGCCATGATATTGGACCTCCTTGACCTATCCATTTATTCAGGAAATGTTCATTTAGACAAGCATCTACTTGTCTTTCTCTATGTGGTGGTGCACCGTCGTGCTGATACCACATATTTTGAATAATATCAAGTTGTACGTCATGAATTAACTCTAAAAGGTCGTGTCCTAAGAAATGTCTATAAAGATCTGCATTTAAACGATCATTTAGAACATGATTGACTGAAAAAATTACGATTCTTTAAATGCTTGTAACTTCTAACCAAAAACGAATCGGACGCATGTTTATTAAAAAAAAATGTTTAAAATCAAGTGACCTACCATATGTCAAAGTTCGTCATAGAGCTTGTTTAGAACACACCTGTTGTATATAATATAATTATAATTATAATATAATATATATATATATATATATATATATATATATATATATATATATATATATATATATATTTATGTTCATATGTGTGCAAGGTTTGGAGTACCTATTTTTATCTTGAATTTTTATTAAAAAAATTTAGTTCTTCGCAAAATAAAACTCAATAATGAAGCTCAATAGAAATAAAAGAAATTGTGTCAGTCATCATAGCAACTGGCTACCGACCGTAATAATAAATTGAATAAACCCATAATTTACGGAAAATATTTTTTACGCAAAAACGCTACACGGTAGTCATATGTGTTATTCTAGAAAATATTTTATAAATACAATACTCTATCGATCCTTATTGAGATGAAAATGAGATCGCTATTTGAATTTAGTCAAGTCAACAAATTTATTGGAGCGTTCTTAAGTAACATCAACTTGGGATCATGCACTGAAACGAGCAATTTGTTGACTGTTGTCAGTTAATAATAATAAGGTATTATTATTATTGTCAGTTGGTTTTTTATTTTCTTGTCATAAGCCGTTCGAATAAGTTATGATTTTTCTAGTAAACCCTCAAGGCCGGCAGTTTTTCATAAAATTTATTATACCTATCTGCCTAACCATAGCAAACTAATGAACAAAACCTAGGTGAAACATGTATCAAATCATCATGCAGGGAGTCTAACGGCGTTGGGGAAAATATATGGTTCCATGAAATGAAAAAGTTGATAAGACTTCCGGGATAACCGAAAATACCACTATCATGAGTTCATTTCAGAAAGATAGGCCACTACAGACTATTATATACAAATTATATATTATACAAATTTCAAAGTATCCAAATGCGTCTAATAGGCCAGATAAAAAAATTACCCTGTATACATTCAGTGATATATTTCCTGAATATTTGAAAAGTGAGCTATCAGAAACAATCCTCCACATGAAGTGGAGAAAAACCTGTCGTGTTATTTTCAAGAAAAATGACAATAATTGGAATATATATACAAATTCATAATGTTAAAATTATAGTTCACAACAATATATCAAGAAGATGGATTGCAATTTCTTGCTTAAATGTCGCCTTACCTCAATCCAACACCAGGTGGAATTAATGTAACGCTATACAATAGATTTCCTAGATCCTATTATACTTTTTTTAAGTCAAAAAATTCATGAATATGATTCGTATTTACATTAATAACTGACTGCGAAACTTATAATTTTACTGAATACTGCTTTTCATTGAAGCAGATTTGTAGTTGTAATTATATATATATATATATATATATATATATATATATATATATATATATATATATATATATATATATATAGGTATATATACTAGCTGACCGCGACGCAGTAATTATAATAGAATTAATTAATTTGCTACTCATTATTTCGATACAATCAAATTAATATTTACTTATGAAGCTGAAAATAGTTTAGCCGATTTTAAATCATATATTGAGAATCAAATATTCCGCCAAAATTTGAAAGTGAGTATTGATATCAGGCTTTAAACCGATATACCTACACTTTTTGAATTTACATTTGATTTATTTCATATCTATTACAAAATATACTAAATAAATTAATAACATAAATTTTATACCAGTCTTTTGCTAACAAAAAAAAATTGGTGTTTTTCCCACACATAAGGAGGCGACTACCGGATGTTTAGGCAACCTAGATATCAAACGATGTTAGAGACATATTACATATCTATTAGGAATATTCATTCATAGAACTAACCAATAAATGCACACTATTGTCTTATAATAAACATTTACTTTGCAATAACAAATATAGAGATCAATAATTGAAATAAAATCTATCCTATCTTTTAAGTTGGACCAAATCGGTTCAGTAGTTTCGGAATTTATCCCGAGCATACGAATGTAGGTGCATAGTGACACGAGATTTTTACATATAAATATATATATATATATATATATATATATATATAGGTATATATATATATATATATATATATATATATATATATATATATATATATATATATATATATATATATATATATATATATATATATATATATATATATATATATATATATATATATATATATATATGGATATATATATATATATATATATATATATATATATATATATATATCTAAGTATTATTATTCAATATTGAAGCAATGTACTATATGAACTAAGGAAAATAATTCAATTGTTTGGAATTTCCAGTGAATCTTTAACTCCTTCAGCCAGATCAGAGGATACACTTGTATGTACAAGTGCATTAAGGATAGGTGAGACGGGATATTTATGGAACATAGGAAGTGTGGGTAGGGTTCAGAGGATTCGCCTTATAAGTTAGCAAGAAGTGACTTACATTACCATGAGGAAACCTCTGACAAAAACTCATGGCAGACCAGTCGGCCCCGAGGTTTGAACCCGAGACCTCCCAAATACTAGCCAGCGTATGCTAAGTACTCGACTAACTAGCTTGGTGAAAGTGTAAATGTAACACCGTGTATATATACTTTCTAATAAGAGTGCTAATAAAGTTGTATTATTATTATATTTAGAACGTATGGCATAGAACGAAGTATGACGCAAATTATCAATCGGAAAGCAATAAATCATCTGGTAGTGAAATGTAAAATGGCACATGCTAGGGAAAAAAGTCGATCCGTATAAATGGATGTAAAAATCCACCCCCAGAAGCTACAAGTTGATTGCGGCGGGGTATAAGAAGGGAGTCTGCGTCAAAGCGCTATTCACACGTTCCAGGAAAGCCTTCTGTCCCCATTTACTTTTCAGGCGTTTCAGTCGGCTCCAGATTCCAGTTGATGTTGGACTTGGACAGAGGAAAGATGGAACATCGCCGCAGCATTAGAATATTAATTTGTATATTCTGTATTCATGGGGCATTAGCCATTCCTTCTTCTATGGTGGACGAAATCAAGGCCAGAGAGCTCAAACCAAATAAAGGTAACTAATGAATATTTATTTTCTATCTTATTGCTGTAAATATCGATGTACGAACTAATTTGGTTGTGGAAAGAATAATATTAAAACATATGTTGCAAAAATCATCGAGAAATAATATTTGAAAATCTGTTTTTGTTACAATTGAGTTTATTTTAAATTTACCTTTCTGTTTTGAAGAGTGATGAATTGCTTTTTTCAATCGAAAAATATCCCAGAGAAGATGGACCTGAAGTTTAGAGAATTGGGAGTAATGATCCTCAAAAATATCTAGCAAATCAATACGGATCATTATTGACTTGAATTTCAAGTTATATTAACTAGGTGTTTAATAAAAACATTAAAGTATATCCTGAAAGAGAAAGATATATTTCTTTGTCGATTATGTCATTTCTATTAATATGAGAAGAAAAAATAATTTAACTTTTTTTTTTTCATTTTTAATGGATTTTTTAGAATGTAGCACCAAAAATAATTTAACTTTTTTTTTATTTTTAATGGATTTTTTAGAATGTAGCACCAAAAATGTATTAAATTGTAAAATGTAATAAATTAAATTGTATTTTAAATTCACATATATTAATATGAATTTTATAAAGCAAATAATCTTCTTGAAAATGTAATATTTTGGTAGATATACATATAATATTACCTTTAAACCATAATTCAAAAAACTTTTCAATCAAAAAAGACATTTTTGATTTTTTTCTAGCACTCAAATCTTCAGCCTTATTTTCATCAATAATAATATCACTGTCTCGGCAACAGTGACGTGCAGGAGTGCTTTTTAACTTATATATTGCCCGGTACGTTTTGGCATCTTCCAGCGGTCCCCATCAGATTAGATGAACTGATTGTAGGTATCAGGGGTTGAATTGATGCAGAACAAAATTTTCAAAATTTGGTTGACTTCAGTCCAAATTTTATCTCCAAACTCCGACGGCAAAAGATTTGGAAATTAATTATGAAAAATATATCTGAAATTCATCCTCCTAAGGTTTTTTGGAGGGTGTATGGAGCTGAAAAAACATCTTTTGATGAATTTTTGCATCACCAAACCTCTTTTAAATTGAGTTAGAGTGTTGGAAATTGGTACGTGGATTAAGTTGATGTTAGGAAAGTCCCTTTCGGCGGTATAAACTCTTTGATCTAAGCGCCTCTAATTTTATGTCAAGGTAAGGTACCTCTTTTTTCCTAGTTTTTAATGTTTTGCGATATCCACAGCTCCTCCAGATTGAGTTATAGGGTTGAAATTTGGCACATAGATTGAGTTGAGTTGATGTTAGAGCAAAATCTTTTGGGTGGTTTCAGCAGTTTTCGCAGCCTGTTAATGTGGAGATGAGTTTTAACGTTTAACTCACCCATAGTCCCTCCATGTTGATTTAGAGGGTTAAGAATTAGTATGACTCTTGTCAGTGAGCTCCGATGATCAAGAGTTTTTTGTTATTCGAAAAAAAAATTTCGTCGATAATATGGCAGAAAAAGTGAAGAAAAATTTATCATTTTGACATGTTTTAGCACAATGGTAACAAATATTCTCAAAATATTATTTCGGGAATAATATGAGATTCTGTAATGGTTTATTATTAATATTACAAAAGATTGTGCAACGGTTAGTTTTGAGTAATTTGCGAATTTAATTGTATGTAGGTATGTTACATTAAGCATCAATAACTTTGAAGAGCATTTTTTTTGCAGTGGCATTTTATAAAGCTCTGATTTCTCTTAGAGACAGCTGAAAGTTGGGCACATCTTCGAAATTAAGACAATTCCATCTTCATTCATCTATTTGATTTCTCGAAAAAAGTGTGTTTATTGTTCCGTGTTTCTCCTCGAATATGGAAACTATTTCGGGGTTTTCCCGAAGGGTTTTTCGTCAAACCTTGAATAAACGAGTCATTCTGGGAAAAGACTGCATCTCAACCTTTGACTATATGAGGATAGCGGGGTCAGTAGACTAAATAAAATTCTTTGTTCCAATTTTCAGTTGCAAAGCTCATGACAATGTGTATGTTAGAATACTGATCCTATACCTTATTACACTGATGAAGTCCCTAAACAATGGCGAAATATTGAGATGTTAAGAACAGGGCATTTTATTTAGTCTACGGACCGTTATACCTGATAATTTAAAATTTGTATAAAACGGTGGAAACTATTTATAAACTTACAATCCTACAGATAATATATAATAAAAGTATATATATATATATATATATATATATATATATATTTTTATATATATATATATATATATATATATATATATATATATATATATATATATATATAGCTGTGACGAGCACTGAAGAATAGTGCTTCGAGCACTAAGCACTGAGCACTTGAAAAAAAAGGCTCCCGGTCTCGAGCACTAAGCACTTATTTTTACAGAAGGCTTGCGATTACTAAGCACTTTGTGAAAGTAATTTGACATTTCGAGCACTAAGCCCTAAGTACTTTTCTAGGAATTGTTTAAATTGAGGTTACTTTAATCGGTAAAGAAATTGTGAGCTGGCATATGAGTATGAGATTATTGAACGGGTGAGAAGAGATGCACAGGGTGTTACAAATTCGATGCTCACTATGAGCTGGTACAGAACTATACAGGGTGTTTCATTAGTAAATGAACATATCTACGATAACCTGAGCTAGAGCTATCCTAGGCGAGTCCAAAAAATCGATATATGATAGGTCTAATCAATTCCATAACTGAGTTTATGTATTCACCGAAAATTTCAATTCCTCATAACTTTTGAACCAACCAGCATAGTCGGTTGATATTTGGAACGTATGATTCGCTTCCACAGGTCGACCGATTTATATTTAAATTTCCAGAATATTCCAGGTCCGTATTTGAAAATTATGGAACTTCTTCCAAGCGGAGATTCAACACCCTGTATATTAAAATTTTGGAACTTGATTGGGATATTTGAAAAGAGCAGAAAATTTTCAAAGGAGTTCAGTAGATTTCATTGTCCCGCACGTCATTTTGCTCGAAGAGAGGTTCAGGGAAAGATCCAATTGAATATTGGAATTCCACTAAATTCTCAGAAAAAACGTACATTGTATGGAGGGGAACTTACGTCCCTCGGGATTGAAATCTGTTGCCCTCTGTAGCTAACATCCTTATAATTTTCTTGATACATAAATAACTATAAGCATAGGCATTCTCACACGCCATTTTTGATCAATTTCATAAAGATCATAGATACATTAAATTTAAATAATACAGAAACAAGATATGCTTCTGTAATCTGTGACCTACGAATATTGATATTAGCTAAATGACACAGATTTTATTGAAAATAGGATAAGAAAGGACCGCCTGTGTAGAATCTTAGTATTAGTATTTAATCACCTAAGTGATGATTAATATATCAAGTAGGAGAAACCCTTATGGAAAGCACAGCATTGAAAGATTCATTATTTCATATTAAAAATCCCATGCTTATTGTTCATATTTCATCAGAATATAGGTACTGAAAAAACTATGCGATTTAGATAGAAGAGTTTGGCTAAGGGCTTAGTGCTTAGTAATCCGCAGAAGTGCTTGGGAGAACTTCAGTGCTCGGGAGCACTTTTGGGATTACTAAGCACAAAGCCTCTTGTTGAAGGACTTCAATTACTAAGCACTAAGCACTGCTTTTGAAAAGGGCTCCGAAGCACAGTGCTCGGGAGCACAAAAGGGCTTCGAGTACTTTCACGAGCACAAAGCACAATGCTTTGGCACAGCTCTGTATATATATATATATATAAATATATATTTATATATATATATATATATATATATATATATATATATATATATATAAATATATATATATATATATATATATATATATATATATATATATATATATATATATATATATATACCTATATATATTCATATGAGAATATAGAAAATTTTTTATGAATTGTATGTCATTAAATGCTTTTTATGAATTTATGACTCAAATGATATGTTATAGGTTCAGAGGTTTGAAAAGACATATGGGCGTTTATTACATTGACTTTATCTGAACAAACATTATAAAATTATCTTCATCAAATACTCATTACTGGTACCATATTGATATGACTATAATAATTGATTTCGTTTTGGAGTGATGATCAATCTACATATCGGACTAATCGATGATAAGATGAGTTTATGTTATCAGGTTCATGTTGAAAATTAGAAACGAAATAAAAACACGACAGACTTGCACTAATTCATGTTTCATATCGCTTCTAATCGAAATCAATTTACATCAAGTTACGGCCTTTTATATTGAATTCTAAGAGCATTTCTATCTTCTAAAAACAGGTGTCACAATATGTTTGAGTCAAATATTGCACTTTAAATGAAAATACTAATAAAAAAATTCACCTATTCTGCTGGCAGAACTCACACCCTATAGAACTTACCCTCGAAAAATATGAAATATCGATCCCCTGTATTTCTTGAAATTTTATCAGCAGAAAGGGAGCAGAACACTACTGTAGATAATCACAACAAAAATCTTTTTCCATCAATTAAATAATGTTAGTAATAAAGTACTTAAAAAATTACATGAATATATCGTTCATACAATAATTAGTTGGAATTGATAAAGAACCTTGGGTTTATTGTTATTTGATTACAAAGAGACTTGATTATTGCTAAAAAGAGAAGTTCATGAAATAAACTACAGAAAATGTGAAACAAGTCAAGCGAGATAATACATTAAGAATAAAAACCAGAAATAAAAAAAATTTAGCTTATTCATTAAAAATTCCATCTACAGAATTCGCTGATTATTATTATTATTATTATTTTAGGTTGCCTTTCAGTATAAGTTTTTCCATCTCTATAGGCTTTGGAAACTGTCCCGCATATGCACCAGTTATTTTTAAGTTAATTTTTGGTCTTTTTTAATTTAGGTTGATTGAGATATGGCAATCCAGCTTTTTCGGCGTAGCTTGGATTTGTTTAGTTTTGTTTGTTTGATGAAGCATGTTATGGCTTTTGGCCTCATTTCTCCTATTTTTGTGATGTGAAATTGTTCGTATAGGTCTGCATTCGATATTTCATAGCTTCTCAAGTCCTTTATTATCCTAAGCGTTGATGTTTCTATAGTTTTAACTTGATTGACGTAAGATTTTGCTACACTTGTCCAAATTTCGCATCCATATAATATTATTGATCTCACATAAGCTTTGTATATTACTACTTTTAGTTTTTCTGATATTGGCGTCGTGATGTGGATATATGATTCCTCTTGCTTGTCTGGCTCTCTTCTTACATTTGTCGATATGTGGTTTAAAGGTTAATTTTGAATCGAGGTGTATTCCTAGATATTTCACTTCTTTAGTATAATTTATTTCTTCATTGTTTAGTTTCAATTTATTGATGTTTTGAGTTTTTATTCTTTTTGTAAATATAATAGCTTGGGATTTATTAGGGTTGATTTTTAATTTCCATTTTTGATAGTATTTTTCTATTATATTCATGTGTCTTTGGACGTATTCTATTGCTTTGTTTGTTTTGGTACTTTTTGATGTTATTGCCAGGTCGTCGGCATATATATATATATATATATATATATATATATATATATATATATATATATATATATATATATATATATATATATATATATATATATATATATATATATATATATATATATATATATATATATATATATATATATATGTTTCTGTATCGGAGTGATTTGGTATATCGTTTGTTTTTCGCTGACATTTCTAAGCTGAGAATAATTCAAAGACAATAGGGGGAAGTCGGTTAATCATGCGCGGCGGCTAATGATGCGCAGCATATTAGCAGTAAAAAATGTCAACCATTTATTGGAATTCATACACTTCGTGCCATCTTTCAGAAGATAGTTGAAGTTGCGCAGCCATTTGGGCAATTTCCGCGGCAAACGCGGCTGTCATCGTGTCTGACTACTATTTTGGTTGTTTACTCTAACTTTTGTGCGTGCGAAAAGAAGATTGAATATGTGAATAAGGACTTTTTTGTTTGGGTAATTATACCAAAATAATCAACGTGGTTCTAGCTATTGCAGGAGCGATTCATTTAAGGTAAAGAACGTCCAGTTTCATTTTGGTGAATTTTTATAAGCATTAGGTCCATGTCGGGTAATGGTGAGCCATGCGCACAATTAGCCAACTTTTTGAGTAAGTAGTTTTTGTTGTTATTCAGTATAAAACAAAATGTTTTCTGAATAATTTCAGATGCTAAAATATACCCGCAAAATGAATAAAGCCTCTTGGGACGCAGACAAAATGAAAAAAGTCTTGTGATTTGTTGCAAATGACGGAGCAGTTAGAGATGACGGAAGGAAGTTTTAATACCAGAATATAGAATTCGCAAAAAAAAGAAAGATGAATATGATGGAGGATGTGATATTAGTGGGTTCACATCTCATTTTTTCACAGGTCCAAGAGCGAGTCATATACTAAAAATTTTTTTTATGGTGTCACAAGAAATGAACTTCTGCGATTAGCGTATTCTAATGCAGTAGCTAACAATTTAACAATTTAGCTATAAAATTATAAATTGTGTAAGCAAAACGAGATTGAATTGCTAGCCATCACACCACATACATCTCATTGCTCGCAGGATTTAGATTTATAATTTTATGGTCCACTGATAGCTATGAAGGATATGACTGTGATTTTTGTACCTAAATTACAATTTTTTCATATTTTGTTAATGTTCTAACAAATATTATATGTCTTCTGTAATGCTTCTTTCGATTATACCAGATACACCATACTATATTTATAGATTTCTGGTTGCGCACAGTTACCCTGACTGGTGCGCACAATTACCCGCATAGGGTGGATAATCATGCGCATTGTCAGTTTATGTCTCATTTCGTTCTCAAGCTCAGAACATATTTTTTTGTGATATTTAATTCATTGGTGTTATACCATATACAATGAAGAATATCTATGCCAAAATTCAGAATTCTAGATGCTATATTCAAGAAAATATCAACCCGGCTTCTTAGGTGCGCACAATTCACCGACTTCCCGCTACAAACTGAACTATTACGAATTCCCCTCAATGAATGAAAAAAAATTGACATATTAGAGTTTGGAATTCGCTTAATTATAATTAGCAAATAGAAATCTCCTTTAGCGTCTGTACCTACTGAATGCCGTTCTATACATTTCTAGTATTGTATTTCTCTCAAAAACTAACTAACATATGTGGAGTGTCCAATATATTGATAACTCAAGTGAATTATATTTCTTATTTTGTTTATTCAAAAATTTCCCACCAAGTGAAATATCTTCATTTATCATAAAAATCAATCATTTATTTGATATTAATTTCAATAGTACTTTACAGTTGAAGTTGAATAAAAAAGTCAACTGTAGTGGAGATAAACAAAAACAAGGCATTCACATAATATTCTCAGAATCAATATTACACGAAGCCATTACCTACACCTACATGAATTCATTCCTTCTAGATAATCACGTGTCATTCCATGCGTTCCAATATCGATAGGTACCTCCAAATAAATTAATTTAGTAGAACACTTCTTTTGAAACCATCAGCAAAATACCTGGTGGGTTTATTAAATGACGAAATTACTAGATTTTAGTAGGTACTCATTTATCTAGTTGAAAGTAGTGTGTAAGTACTAAGCTCTTTATTTAATTCAGTTAATGAGAATGCTCAAATTCAAATCACAGCACCATCCATCGGAAACCGATAGGTATCTCACTATTGATGGAGCGAAAAAAATTGTTTTTTTGTTCCATCGTGTGTCGAATTTTCCAACATTCTCCCTTGAAGATTGAATGGGAATTCCATGTCGTCGAGCCTCATTAAACTAACTCCGTTGGAAGGTTGATAAGATTAATAATATAACTTTGATAATTTTCTTGAGTCCTTATTTTTTTTAAGTCCTCACTAAATTATGTGAGAACTATGCTACTAAAACGGAAGAGTGAAAATATCGACAGTGAAAAATAATTTTCATCATCATGATTGGCGTAAAAATGAATGAAATCGTTCAACCGCGATTCGTAATTTTTTAAACCCATCTATCTCACAGTTCCTCAGAAATAGAGAGAATATGATCGTTTTATATCTCTGGCAATCATTTACATGGTAAGTTAGGTCGTAACAATCACTAATGCTTGGGAGAACGTATCCGGAAAATTCGAGAAATCGATAGGAGCTACCTGTTGCGCAAATAACTGCGACGACAAAGTGTCGCAAATGTAGGAATTGTCTGATTTACCATACGATAGTATATCCCTGAATAACGTTTATTTTCATCAGTTTTCCATTTGGATTGGTTGTCCGTTGAATTTATTTAATTTTTTCATGGACAATAATGACTAACTGATAGAAAGACGAGACATTTTCTGACTTTAAGATCCTCTAAATTAGCTTCATCTTAAAAACGGAGATAGATACAAATCAAAAAACTCTGTAGGAAAAATTGACAGTTCACATTACGCAGCTTCACATTTTCAAACCCCTTGAATAATTTAAATTTATTATAATTATACTATTTGTAATTATATACGTAAACAAAAAAGTCATATATATATATATATATATATATATATATATATATATATATATATATATATATATAAATATATATAATAAAGTATAAACTTTAAAATAAAAACACTTGGCTTATGTTTCACAATATAAAAAATCTTTAGATACTGTACTTAGCAGTAATAAAAAGTCGACATGTTTCGAGCTATGAACTCATTATCAAGACTGACTACAGGAGAGTATTGCATCGTAATTTATAAAACAGACAAAAGCAAAGGTGATACCTGAAAATCAATTTGTTCGTTTACAAGGGGTAATTGACTATTATGGGCGGAACTTATTTCGACAATTTCGAGAAGGTCAAGACGTTTACCCTTGTTACCTGAATGTAACAATTTGGTTTTGTTGAAATCCAGGAAGTGATTGAATTTTATACAATGTTCAGAGAAGCCAGTGGTATTTTTGTTTTGTAAAATTGACTTTTTATGTTCTTCAACACGAATATTTATATTCCTTCCTGTCTGTCCAATATAGAAAGCAGGACATTCGTCGCAAAATATTTTGTAAATACCACTGTTTTCTCCGATGTTAGATTTTTCTTTATTATTGACCAAGAATGACTTCAAGTTTCTTTTATTTGTACAAATTGTTTTAACGTTATTTTTCGATAGTCTGTTACAAATTTTGCTACTCAAATTAGGCACATAATTTATTGGGATGATAATAATTTAATTACTAACGTTTTATTATGGAGACGTTATGTAGATGATATTTTTTGTATTTGGACCGGTACAGATAGGCAGTTAGATAATTTCCTTAAATATATAAATACTTTCTACAACTCGATTCAATTTACAAAAGAAGTAGAAAACGAAAACGGTACCTTGAATTTCTTAGACGTTCAGATTGCTAGGAATTTGAATTCTCTTACTTTATACATTTATAGAAAACCAACCTTCACAGATACTTTAATTCACAGCGACAGTAACCAACACATTAAAATAAAACTCAGTGCTTTTCATTCGTTCATACATAGGTTGTTCACGATTCCATTATCGGAAACAAATTTTCAAACTGAAGTTAATACAATTAAATTATTAGCCATCAATAACGGTTACAATGAAAGTCTTATCGACAAGCTCATTGGGAAAAAACGAAGAAAGTATCTGTTGCATTCAATATACCCCACGCAAACTATTAATGAAGAACAAAAATACTTCCCAATAAATTATGTGCCTAATTTGAGTAGCAAAATTTGTAACAGACTATCGAAAAATAACGTTAAAACAATTTGTACAAATAAAAGAAACTTGAAGTCATTCTTGGTCAATAATAAAGAAAAATCTAACATCGGAGAAAACAGTGGTATTTACAAAATATTTTGCGACGAATGTCCTGCTTTCTATATTGGACAGACAGGAAGGAATATAAATATTCGTGTTGAAGAACATAAAAAGTCAATTTTACAAAACAAAAATACCACTGGCTTCTCTGAACATTGTATAAAATTCAATCACTTCCTGGATTTCAACAAAACCAAATTGTTACATTCAGGTAACAAGGGTAAACGTCTTGACCTTCTCGAAATTGTCGAAATAAGTTCCGCCCATATAATAGTCAATTACCCCTTGTAAACGAACAAATTGATTTTCAGGTATCACCTTCGCTTTTGTCTGTTTTATAAATTACGATGCAATACTCTCCTGTAGTCAGTCTTGATAATGAGTTCATAGCTCGAAACATGTCGACTTTTTATTACTGCTAAGTACAGTATCTAAAGATTTTTTATATTGTGAAACATAAGCCAAGTGTTTTTATTTTAAAGTTTATACTTTATTCTTTATGATGTTTCACCAAGTGATGTGCGAGAATTCAATCTCAGTTAATAAATATATATGTATACATATATAAATATATATATATATATATATATATATATATATATATATATATATATATATATATATATGCTGTATATTGTTATCAAAGTTAAAAAATATATATCAATTCTTACTCAATAAAATGTAAGAATATGAGACTGGTTTCGACAACTATGTAATTTTCAAGTAAGATATACATATAGTTATACTTATAATGTTGTAATTGATTATTCAGCATTGTACATTTTCTGAGTTTCTTTCATAACTTTCCAACAGGTCCATTTTTCTTCACAAGTTCTGAGATTGGCTATGGTTATTAGATGGTGTGTGTTACTAATTTGTTTGAAAATTGGTGATCTGCAATTTTTCCGATTTCCGATTTTTCCAACATAAGCGGCTGAACAATCCATTATTTTATATATATATATATATATATATATATATATATATTTATATATATATATATATATATATATATATATATATATATATATTATATATATATAATATATATATATATATATATATATTATATAATATATATATATATATATATATATATATATATATATAATATATATATATATATATATATAGGTATTGGTTGTCCATACTTCACCGTCTTCCCAGTTGAACCAATCAATTAAACCTGGGTTCAATGTGGGTATACATATACCATGAGTTTATTATATTTCTTCCAGATAAGTAAACGTAGAAATTATGGTACCTTGAGTAGTACTGCTGAAAAAAATATATTTATATATTTGCATTTTGTAAAATATCTTAGAAATACTAAATCTCAATTTACTTTATCATTTAAACAATAATAATTTTCTTAGAATTAGCAATTTTTATTTCAATTCGGGCTGGTTCATTTTAAATACTGCAGGTATTGCCACTTGCCTGTATATTTTGCTTAATTAATTAACATCAATCTAAATTTTCAAATTGTGTCCATAATGAACCAACGGTTGCTTGAAGGATCATAGTATAATCTAGATATATATTTTTTGTTATATTGTAAATTTTCAAGTTTTTGTGAAGATGGGTTCAGTATTATATATATATATATATATATATATATATATATATATATATATATATATATATATATATATATATATATATATATATATATATAATTGACAATATTGTATTTGTTTGACGAATTCCAAACATTCAATTTGGATTTCATAATCATACGAGTAATGCTCTCAATTCCCGGTATCGTAGGGGGTATTTTTCAAATTCCAACACAACACTCCCGTCTCAATTACATTATTTTAGAGTGCTTGAAGTGCCCTGCAACTCATCGATTGAGTATATCAGTAGGAAGCTGCTGAGTTAGTCCACATCAGTTAATTTATAGAATAAGAGAAGAGGAAATCTTAAGCAACCTGAATATCTGGCTGAATGTGATTTTCTCAAAGGACACCCACACAAATTTCGGGGTTATCTACCATCTGAATATGTATTTCCTGATTCCTGGAATTCTGCGAATTCATTAAGCCGTCAGACAGAGAACATGGATGAATGTGAAAAGCTTATCACTGAATAGTGAGATTTTATGTTCGATATCGTCATCAGCATTTTAATATTCTTACTCACTTATTCTCTTTCATTTTTATTTTTTATTCAATATAGGTAGGTACTTCTTCAAAAGTTTATTTCACATCTATTTCCAACAAACATAGATGAATATTATTATCTTATCTTCATCTCTGTTTGCTTCAAATAGATATATATATATACATATATATATATATATATATATATATATATATATATATATATATATATATATATATATATAAATATATATATATATATATATATATATATATATATATATATATGTATATATATATATATATATATATATATATATATATATATATATATATATATATATATATATATATATATATATATATATATATATATATATATATATATATATATATATATATATATATATATATATATATATATATATATATATAATATATATATATATATATATAATATATATATATATATATATATATATATATATATATATATATATATATATATATATATGTGTGTATATATATATATATGTATATAAATATATTATTATATGTATAAATATATATATATATAGATATATATAAATAATAATATATATATATATATATATATATATATATATATATATATATATATATATACATATATATATATATATTGAAGAAGTATATTGAATAAGCTTAAAAAATATCCATCATGGTATCATAATTGAAATATACTCTTCGTTATTGTATTTTGCTATGGAATGAAATCTTGAAAGTCAATTCGTGTTCTCTAGTTATATTTTATTTTTGTCGTATAAAATTCATAAAATGAATGAAATTCCTCAATTGCTTCTCCATGTTTGTCAAATCCTTACACAGAAATATCATTTACATATAAATGGTAATAAGAAATTTCGTATCTCAAAATTCGTTTAACTGAATGCAACAAAAACTGAAATCGATTAAAATAACATTTGCATTTTTATGGTAGATATAGGCAACACTTTGGAGAATACATAAAAAACAACGAAGAAACAGAATTATTAAGGAAGTTGAACTTTTATAATTTATGGAAATTGTCAGTGAATAATTAAATTCATAAACAGAAATAATTTGTAGGATAAACCAGAAAAAGTACACGCTGCTTTATGAAGTTCAAAACTACACAAATAAAATGTGTTGAAAAGCCTGAGTGATCATGAGGGTAAAACTGTTTTATGGCAATAATTTATACAGGGATGAAACCGATTTCAATATAATATGATATCCTGATTCTCATTGGTCTACTACCCTATAAAATTTTAATTTACATAATAATTATAAATATAAAGGAACATAAATATACATATAATATGTATATATTATATATATATATATATATATATATATATATAAATATATATATATATATATATATATATATATACAGGCCGTTTCTTTTATCATGTGGTAACATTGCTATATTCTAAACCGTAACAGATATGGAAACCATTAAATGGGAAAAAAGGTAACTATTATGGTGAGCAGTAAATTGCTCAGAAAAAATCTAGGGAGATTTTCGCCGTTTCCGAGTTATACAGGGGAAACTGAAAATGGCGTTTTTGATTTTTTACGAATAGAATTGTCATTTTAGAAAATATGAAAAAATGGAAGAGGAAATTTTTTTTGTATTCAAATTGACTATAACTATGTAAGAATAAATTTTAGATTGAACGTTTCGTCTCAACACGGCCACCGTCAACTTTTTTTTTCGAATACGGACCTGTCTTTTTCATTGCAAATATTGATAAAGCGATAAAATCACAATTCGGTGGTGTATCACACTTGATATTTTTATAGCGTTTCATTCAAAATAACTAGCATCATCAGAGAAAACAATTTTTAATTACGGTCCTGTCCTTAGTTTTTTTGTAAATTGTTTTGATTTCTTCAAAACTTATTCAACTATTGGCATACTTTTGACAATATGCAATAATTTTTATGAGAAGGTACCCAAACATAACGAAAATTCGTATTTTTCATGTCTGGAAATTTTTGTATTATACAGTAATCCTTGTTTCGAGGCTGATTTTTCCTGAATCAATTTTTATAGCATTACACCCAACATGCTAGAAAATTGCCACAATAATTGTATGGACAGAAAACGTATGTGCATTCTACAAAGAGGTCGTCAATTCGAGCATTTAATGTAGTTTCTCACGTGGAATTCATTTTTTGTATGGTTTTTATTTTCCCCCAAAAATTCATTATAAAATAAATTGTTTTTCTGTTCGATTGTTGGTACTGATGATGCTAGTAATTTTAAATGAAACTCTATAACAATATCAACTGTGATATACCACTGAATTGTGAGGATTGGAACGTATAAAAATTAATTCAAGAGAAATCAACCACGAAACAAGGATTACAGTAATACAAAAATTAAAATGTTCATTGTGATGGGGTACCTTCTTATCGAAATTATTGGCTAATGTCTGAAGTATGCCAATAATTGAACAAGTTTTGAAGAAATCAAAACTATTTACAGAGGAACTAACAACAGGACCGTAATTGAAAATTGTTGTCACTGATGATGCTTATTTTGAATGAAACGCTATAAAAATTCCGATTGTGATATACCACAGAATTTTGATTTTATCGCTTCATCAATATTTGCAATAAAAAAGACAGGTCCGTATTCGAAAAAAAAAGTTGATGGTGGCCGTGTTGAGACGAAACGTTCAATCTAAGATTTATTGTTACATGGTTATAGTGCATTTTGAATACAATAAAAATTTCCTCTTCCATTTTTTCATATTTTCTGAAATAACAATTCTATTCGTAAAAAACCAAAAACGCCATTTTCAGTTTCCCCTGTATAACTCGGGAACGGCGAAAGAGAAGAAAAAAGATTTTTTCTGACCAATTAACTGCTCACCATAATAGTTAACTTTTTTTCTATTTAATCGTTCCCATATCTGTTACGGTTTAGAATATAGCAATGTTACCACATGATAAAAGAAACGGCCTGTATATATATATATATATATATATATATATATATATATATATATATATATATATATATATATATATATATATATATATATATATATATATATATATATATATATATATATATATATATATATATATATATATATATATATATATATATATATTATATTTATAGGTATTAGGAATAAGACTCAAAAGTTTAATTGAAAAAAATAAAAAATTCAACAAAAATCAAGTTTATACAAATAAGATAACATGATCAATAAAATGCAGTATCCAAACTGGTACCTCAAAGCATTTCTAAAGTCACATTTACACACGTATATTCCTATTTCTGTCGACAGTTCTGGCAGTCTTCGTTACAGTTACGAAGAAAAGTTATTGGAAGAAAACACTCACTGTGAATTGATTTTTTCCGGTTTGTTCGCTCATTACCCGCACAGCATGGGTTCACCTCGGAACTCAGAAATTTTCCTCGTTTTCAATTTCGAGAGTTGAATAGCATTCATTACATGTTCTATTCTCGTCACAAAATTTCATGTCTTCGGCTAGTAATAATTAAAATGGAAAAAGTTCGAGTGTCGCTTCAGAAAGCCTTTTTGATTATCATACGGTTCATACTTCTTTTCAAGCCGATTCGAGCATCTAATCTCAATTCTGGTGAGAAATTCAATCTTCCACTTTGAATTCTTTGTCACTTTGATATACCACTATATAAACACTTCCCTATTAACTGTCATTTTGACACATACACAGTATGTCAACTTGACATCTCATATGTGATGTGATTTTTTCCCAAATCGTTGAGGATTATTTACTTGCTCGAAACAACTTCAGTCCGCAAAATACTATAATCTAGTATTTTAGTACGTTGCTAAGCAACAAATTTTCCCGTACCGAAAAAGGGTACTGGAAAATTTTTGCCAGTTTGTATCTAGGTAGTTTTGTGTAATATATTGAATGGGATTGGTTTTGGTTCAAATTGATTGGGGGGTTGACCCCCTGGAGAAGAAATAAATCTTGTTTACATAATAAAGGGTGTAATTTTGGAGCAATAAGACTTAAAGTTTGTGAGTAGGTAGTTCCGTATTATATATTGGATGAAATTGGTTTAGGTAAAAATTGCTTGGGGTGGTTGACCCCTCACTGGAAGAAATGAATCTTGTTCACACTTAATTTTGGGACCATAGGGTTGAAACTTTGTAGGCAGGTAGTTTCGTATAATATCTAATATATATATATATATATATATATATATATATATATATATATATATATATATATATATATATATATATATGGTATTCATTTCGATATAAATTTGTTGGGGGGGTTGACTACCCGGATACGTTATGAAAACCTGCTTTTCTAATGCAGCTCGCTTCGATAGGGTTTTTCAAATTATAGTCTACCGATTTATTACGTTGTAATAGGATTGCCAGTAAGAAAAGTATATCATTTAATTCGTCAAAATGTTTTCTTAAGCTCAAGAACATTGCCAAAATCGGCTGTTCTTTCGCTCAAAAGGGCATTACTTTCGTCACTCGTTGAACAATATGCTATGTTTTTGAAGAATGTCTCGTGGAATGTTACCTACGTAAGGACAGTAAAGGGCCGTGTTTTCAAAAAGTTACGCATTCCTGACATACTGTCGAATCATTTCATTCAATCACCTTCATCTGAATGATCCGATTGTGTTAATTGAATTTTGTTACAGTTAAAAGAGTATCGCTTCCAGCTCAAAGTCCAGAGGAAACTTTGAAGAACACCAACCATTACTATTTTAACCCGTCTGCGATTAAGAGAGGTAGGAGATTCCATGACTAAATATTAAACGCTTTCACAGAGTATTATTTGTTTTCGTTGGACAAATTTCCGCAGTTTGGATTTTAAATACTAGTATTAGCATATTTTCATTTTTCCCACTCTTTGGTATCGATAAAGAGTAACTTCAGTATTATCACCGAATTATGTATCCCGTTCAATGTTTGTTGAAATATCACAGTTTCCATATAATTCTCATGTTAATCTCAGAAGTAATTCATTGACAAATGGTTCATTGAAATTATTGGGGGTAGGTACATAATCTTGATGAAAAATATTTATGACTAGGGCCAGAATTGAGCATGTTTTCAGTGGGAAGAACTCCTACATTTGCCTGCCCCTTCCACCAATTGGCAAGGCAGTTTTTAAATTTAGTTTTAATCCTACTTTTAAATTAGGTTCTGAAAGCTATTTAATAATATTTCAGAAATTATATATATGACAGAACTGAATATCTTAACTTGTATTAAGTTACTAACCGCAGTTAGGTTTATTAAAAAATGAGAAACAAGAATAAACGTGACATCTCTTTACTGCAGTATAATTCCCAAAAAACAGTAATTTGTTTCTTTCATAGTGCTTCTTAAATAAATTCAGGGTAAGTACCTGATACTTTCTTATGTGATTGTGTCGGCAATAAAAAATGAAAATAAAAGCCAACAAAACTGAACAGATTCAAAATCAGTGTACAAATTGAATAGTGTCACCTCCCTCCATATATATATATATATATATATATACCTATATATATATATATATATATATATATATATATATATATATATATATATATATATATATATATATATTATATATATATATATATATATATATATATATATTATATATATATATATATATATATATATATATATATATATATATATATATATATATATATATATATATATATATATATATATATATATATATATATTTATATATATATATATATATATATATATATATATATATATATATATATATATATATATATATATATATATATATGTATATATATATATATATATATTTATATATATATATATATACATATCATATAATGATTCTAAATATAGTCGCGTCAATGAAGCTTTTCGGTAGAAAGTCCTCAGAAACAGCTCCGATTCTGATGAAATTTTTCTTAAAATTACTGTTTTTTAATATTATTTGAAATCAGAAACCTCGTTAAGGGGGGAAATAATTATTTTTATTGTTTAAACAATATAGACGCCATTTATATATAAAAATATGTTTTGCATGGCTTTCTTTGAAAACAATTGTGAATAGTCATTGAAGCTTTTTAGCTCAGAAATGTTTTACTATAAACCGATTTACATGAAATTTTGGAATTAGGCTTATCTTACCCTTAACTTCAAAAGTGATATTGACCCGAACTCCGTTTTCACCCTGGGGGCGGTTGACACCCCTTTTTGATAGTGGAATTTTTTTTTTAAATATATCGATAGAAGACCTAATTTTAAGCAAAAAAATTTCAGAATCCCAATACTTTTCAAGTTATTGGCAATTGAAAATTCGGAATTTTCCCACGATTTTCAATGGTTTTTTGCAAATATCTCCGAAATTATGCGATATATTATTGAACAAAATTGTAGCAGGTAAAAAAATGAACAAATTGGTTTTTCATCAAGTGATATATTAAGCGAGATATTGAAGATCAAAGCCGTTTTTATTTTGTCTGAAAAAAAAAACCACCTTCTTTTCATAATATTTCAAAAATAATGGAAGATACGTTAAAAAGTGTAATAATAAAAAATGTAGGTGTTTTTTTGACAATAATAATGTTCTTTTCTTCTCTGTCACACGAAAATTGACGGAGATATGATTGTTTGAAGAGTGCGCAGTAGCGCAATCACAGTCTCTCTCGAGCCCTTTGACCCTTCACCGTTTTAAAATAAAAGGTTTTTCACTACATATTGCAATGAAAAAAGTTGTTGCTCTTTTAATTATCTTTACAAATGTTTTTCATAAGTTGTGATACCTTCAAAATTGAAGGAGTTATGGCCCAAAAACTAATCGTATTTTTTTCTTCTTAGTGAATTAAACATTAGTAAACTGAAAATTCCGAATTTTCAATTGCCAATAACTTGAAAAGTATTGGGTTTCTGAAAAATTTTATAGAACATTTTTTGCTTAAACTTTGGTCTTCTATCGATATCCGAGATTATTCAGAAAAAAAAATTTCCACCACCGAAAAGGGGTGGCAACCACCCCCAGTAATTATGCGAAAAGATTTCTGATTTTCAATAATATAAGAAAACGGAAATTAAAAAAAAAATTATCAAAATCGGAGCTGTTTCTGAGGACTTTCGACGTTTGCCTGTTTTCCGGCTTCATTGACGCGACTAATATTCAAGTAATTTTTTGACACATACTCAACGCTTCAGCGATGTGATAATTAATTAGAGTGAATAACTACCTTCCATTACTAAAATTCTCTGTCAATACCTTCTACTCATTCTCAGGATACAGAACTGCATAGACTGCTGAACGATTTGTACCTTTTCTATATCTAAATTACAAGATATTCTCCAAAAAAACATACAGATACAGATATTTCAATAGTGGGATGAGTGTATATATACATCTAGAATGAACAATTTGAAGCTTATGGATTGGGACCTGACAATTTGAATTGATTTAGTGTAATATTTCATCAATAAATTTCTCTGACCCTCATTTCATGAAAACCTTTTTTGAATCGAATGAAAAACAGTTTATATTCATGCAAAAATTCACTGTTAATTCCTTCATACTGGTCTTCAAGTTGTTGATGACAACGTGGCGACAATGACTTTGTCATTGTCATTAGTTTGCATTTTGTGTCTTTCTACTTTTTCTATTTTTGCATTTAGTTAAACTGAGCTGCCATTTACCTTCAAGAAGCCTTAAAAATGAATAAATAAATATTTTAAATAAGGAAAAATGAACATATGTAATACGTTTCTATATTAATTTATATTCTCAATAAAGTGCCATTGAGATCTATATGAATATATATCAACATTATCTTTGATACTTTTTTATAATTAATTTTAAACAGGTGCTGGATTGAATAACGCGGCAATAGAAGATGATGGATCAAATGAAAGCGACTGGTCCCCAGAAGAGCAGAACGTTTATGAGGGCGCAGACAACGATTTCCAATCGTCTTTGTACAATGATGAAAACCTGCTAGACGGAAAGAGCATGAATGATTATGAAAAAGGCTTCCAATACGGAACTAATAAAGAAAAGCTAGACGAGGCATTAGAAAACGCTGTACTCAAATCTGAATTGTATGGTGGTGGCCCGTCTTCGATAAATCGATACAGATATTTGGAGAATGATAAAAGGAAGAGAAGGAAAAGGGATTCGAGAAGAAACAAGTAAGTAAAGCTATTATGCTCACAGCTATCATAGTTTTAAAAAAAATTTCTGCACATAACCAAATGTAATAAGTAGGATAAATTAAATAAAAAATGGTTTTAACAGCCACCACTATGAACATAAAGAATGATTGATGCATTTGAGATGAAGACCTGTATGACAAATTCAGATGAATAGGTGAAACCGTTTGGTACAAAGTAATAAATTTATTGAGTGTCTGACATTGTTACAATCGACCCCATATCAGGAGCGGTTGTTACAATTATGGGGGCAGTAGTAACAGTCAAGCAAAATACACAATTCAAGCATTCAGATCAGTTTTATTAAGAAGAAAATAAACTAAAATATACCTTTAATTGATATCACAACATTTTGTCAAGTCTTGAGAATTTTTTTAAAAATAAAATAAAATGAAATATAATTAATTTACCTTAGGAATAATGTTAGCCTTATTCCTAAGGTAAAGTTTTCCATAAATAGAAACCTACTCAATCAAACTCACTGAACAAAAATTATAATTAAATAATCTCAATCTACGAATTCATATGGGTAATTAGTTTATTCAATATTTCTTTGCAGCTCGCCTCAAAAAGCTCCTAGTTTGACATAAGAGTTATTGTACAGCAATATGTCGCTTCCACCTCTCAAAAACATTTTTATGCGTTCCCAAGCTATCTGCAATGCAAATATATCATAAAAGTAATGTTACAGCCGTCCCCACTAAAATCGTCACAACTGTCCCCACGAAAATCGTTACAACCATACTCACTCTCAATATAACGGACGCATGCACGAGTTATTATCACATAGACCAAAATTAAACAACTTAATACATATACAAACTCTCAAGTACAATAAATTTATTATTAATCAAGCTAAATCGTAGAAAGATTCATCACAAATAATCTAACTACTTTTGGTCAACAACACAGAATAGGTAAGCCTTTTTCTGAGAGTATTTAGCGCGTGGAGTGCGACGCAACACCGGGAATCTTATTGGGATTCGCGACCTCCATATTTCTCCTCTTGCACCTCTGCAGCTGTAGTTTCGGCAATACTCGACTTTCAAACGTACTCTGTTACAACAAGGCCCGTATCCAGAAATTCGTTTCGGGGGGGGCTCAAAGGCGAAAATCACTCAAAAATGTGGACTTATTTGAATAAATTCAGGGTAAGGCGAATCACACATCAATCTCAAATCAGTACGTGACGTTTAATCTATTATTGTTTATTGTGCAAGAAAGAGATGCAGTACAAGGTGTAGTGCATCGTCTGAATTATCTGATTTCGGCTTCTTGAAAAACGATGTAATCGTTGTTTGACCTTGGCGACGTTTCATATTTGGTGAAATAAGTTGTCTTTTTAAAATCTCGAAGGTTTATGATAGAAAAAGTTGCTTGGATTGAACACAAACCCATAACACTCACGTGCAGTGATTCATTTGTTTTTGTTCGATGAGTCCAACATAAGAAGCTAAAAATCCCTAGATCTTGATCAGAATTGATTCGTACAATTGAACTATATTGTTCAATGCTACCACATGTGAGATGTAAAAAGTCGTGTTACTGAACATGGCAGGCAGGCTTTTCATAATTTAAAAATATAAGGATACGTTCGATTGACACCAAACGTGCTTTCCGTCGACTAAAAGATCAAACTTCAAAGAATAGAAAATTCTATACTGAAGACTTTTCTGTGAAGAATATCGAATGGAAAAAATTTTCAAATTTCGGGGCCGCTCCCCTGGATACGTGCCTGGTTACAACCGTCCTCGGTCTACCCTACTCAATTACTCAATTTAAAATAAAAGAAAACTCGTGAGCAGCAGAGCTCCACCACTAAAGTCATTTTTTTCGCGCGAAATGCATCGCGACGAGATGCGATTCTGACGAACAGATTTATATTTTGAAAAATCACGCTTATAGCAAACCGAATTAAAAAGTTGAAAATAATTTATTCTACTAAAAAAAAAACGCAGAGTGCATTGTGGTTGAGGAAAGAAGTTGAAACCAACGAAGACACGCATCCCAACATCAACTCAATCCACATACCAAATTTCAACGCTATATCGTGAAGTGCATCGCGTACTGACAGCGAAACAGATCGAGATGCAATTTGAACGGAATAGTCACCACGAAATGCAGCGCGATTGAGAAAAAGAGTTGAATCCAAAAAAGGATCTTAAGTCTACATAAACTCAATGTACGTGCCAAACTTCAACACTCTAACTCAATCTGCTGAAGCTGTGGAGTTCGGCAATTTTTCAAAAAACAAGAAATATCTACGTAAAAATGGCGGCGGTTGGGAAAATTTAATCAAATTTTGATAGTTTCGTTCTGCATCGCAAACCACCCCAGGGTCAGCTAATTTGGTGTGATACGAACCGCAGGAGATGTCAATATGTACCGGGAAGGATATTTATAAGAAAATTCGAAATATCTACTTTAAAATGGCGGCGGTTGTAGAAATTACTGATACTTTCGTTCTGCAACGGAAGCAATCGGAGGTACCAAATTTCAGCTTATTCTACTCGATGAGAGCTGGAGATGTACCGGGAATATATATATATATATATATATATATATATATATATATATATATATATATATATATATATATATATATATATATATATATATATATATATATATATATATATATATATCAGGGGTGGCTAGTCAAAGGAGGCTAAGCCTCCTCAATAATATTCCGTGTATCACTAATATATTATAGTGAATAGTCAGCATTCAGCATATTCATATTAATCAAAATCATATTATATTATGCACCTACCTTCCTTTCAACCTAAATTATATAATATAATTTATTAATTAAGATTTACTGCATTTCATTCATTTCAAGATTTGTGGCAACGCTGCGGAGGCTTAGAAAGGTATATTCTCAACGTTCATTATGCCTGCCACAGAAAAGCAAACAACGGTGCAAATACTCCGAATGAATACTTCATTGCAATAGAAAAGCAAAACACATGTAAATGGCAACACCGATAGGAACCCAGTCTCATACAATGTCGACCAATCACATTTCGCGTGACATCGAGTGAATTCGTTGGAAAGCATTAATTGAATCGTAATGTGATCGTAGTTACTAATGGCCGAAAACAGCAGCTTGTTTAATTATATTGCTCGCGTATTGTTTTAAAATGAGTTTGTTTACTGAAGTTAATTTCAAAAATTTCAATGGTGACTTAGTGGAATATTTGTTATCCCATAACTTTAGTGCACTAAGTTATGAGGATAAAGTTTTGATAAAAACATTGCGACCTACCCCTGAATTAAACAAATTGGTGCAGCGTTACAGACAACAAAACCGCGGTTTTAATACAAGGAATTATGAGAGACATCCTTGCCTAACCGGATCACAGGTAAAAAATAAATTATTTTGTTGGCAGTGTTTACTTTTTACTAGTGAAAATGTCTCTGTGTGGGGCCGCTTAGGATTTGAGGATTTAATTCTATACCTAGTTGAAAGTGAGGAATTTTTCACCGATAAAGTAACTTTAAATACATCACGCGGATTAATATCTTACTTACAAGATATAAGGAATTTATATATTTATATTTTTTAAACGTCTTTAAATTAATTTTTGAACAAACAGAAATAGTTTTTCAAATCTTACAGCACAAGTTTTCAGATGTAATTTACTCACGAAATCGGCTCAAGTTTCTTTTGGAAAAAGTTTCAGAATTTCGTGCAGAAGTTTATTTTAAAAAACTATTTTCTGTATTTCAAACTACTGATGATACGACTCAATTTAGCCCAAAACGAAAGAAATTCAGTTACGCAGATATGGAGCTTCACTATAAGCAAATATTTTATGAAATTTTGGATACTATTAGGGGTCAAATAGAAATAAGGCTCTCTGATTTGAAAGAACTGCATTTCTGCGACTTACTCAATAAAAATTTGTTAACCAGATCTTCGGCTAATTTTCCAGATAACCTTTTGGAAAATTTATGTCAAAAATACACTTTTTTGATAAGTGGCCATAAAAAGTGAACTGTGTGTAGTTTATTATGACAATGAAAATTTGGGGCAAAATGAAAATCATGTGAGGACTATTAAATACCTTTTTGATAATGATTTGAATCAAGATTTACCCCAAGTTTATAAACTCTTATGTCTAATTGTTTATATCCCGGTGACATCGGCTTCCATAGAGCGCTCGTTTTCCACTCTTAAGAGAATTAAAACTTATTTACGAAATTCAATGAGCCAGGATCGTTTGAAAAATATTAGTTTGTTATCTATTGAGAAGGAATTGGTAAAACTTTTGGCGAAAGAAAAAAAATTTTATGAGGATATTATAGATCATTTTGCTAACGTTAAAGATCGCAGAATCCCGCTAATCTTCAAAAATATATAATAAATTTTTATTTGCTCTCACCAGCTAATAACAAATTCGTTAAGTAGGTAGGTAGGTACCTATTTTGTGAAAGAAAAAAAAATTTGATGAATAGATGAATCGATTAATTGGCTGAGAAGAGTTTTTGTGAAAATTGTAAATAGGAGTTGTAGGTCTCAAGGTAGACACTCGAAAGTTAAAACAAATTAATAGCTTAGGGTGCTTGTTTTACTTTGATTTTCTTTAAATTATAAGGCGGTTGACCTTGAAATCCTAAAAATTTTCGCCTATGGTGTATTTTTTAACACCTCTTGTAGCCTCCTTAAACCAAAACCTCACGAGCCGCCACTGATATATGAAAAATTTCATGTATGATATATATATATATATATATATATATATATATATATATATATATATATATATATATCATACATGAAATTTTTCCGAGAATCGTGGTCGAGGAGGTTAAACCGGATGAAAAAAATACTCCTGCACCTGACTTATTTCCTTCAATACAATGCACTAGTAAGTATTCTATGGGATAAAATACGACTAAAAATGAATTGAGTAGGTACACGTTCAAATCAAATAAAATCAAAATATGCTTTATTGTCTTTGAAAATTATTTGGACACTTTATTGACAAATCGAAACATATAGGAATTAAACAATGTAAAACATAAAAATAAACACACATCAATACAAAAATATACAAACTAAACAATGTAATACCTAGAAATAAAAACACATCACACCACATTTCCATACAAAATATATACAAACTTTACAATAGGATCGAGTGTCAAATCCTCCTCAATCGAAGCTGATGCCTGTGTTATTCAATTTGGTCAAATCGATCAATCAATTCTCAGAATATAGTTCTCTATAGAGTAATCAAGGTCCATCAAGAAAATAAGATTTGGTTCGTTTCCGAAAATTGGCCAAGGAAGTTATAGATTTTAATCCCTCTGGAAGGTGATTTCAAATTTTCTTAGCATTGTAAATGATGGACTTTTCTTGTTAATTCAGAGGAAGGAATAGAGAGGTGAACATGATGCCCCAAGAAACATTGCAATCGAAAGATATGTCTAGTCTGGGCACTCTTTTTCAAATATTCATGTCGACTACTTCACTAGGCCAAGCTACAGAGATTTTTTCATGTAGAAAGTGTTAGAAGAAAACCAGCTCCGCCATTGTGTGTAAAATAGTTCCACATGATATAGTGATATGTTTTTCACTCGACTTTATTATTTATGTCTTTGTTATTAACAATTTTATGCAAAAAATCGCGTATTTTTTAGTTTTTTGCTTATAAAATTGAAACTATCAGAGTAATCGTGATGATGTCAATAGACTTATTGTAGAAAATGAAAAGACGAAAAAAATGAGAGGTCGGACGACTCGATCAGACCCTTAGTCTAAGGGAAAATTGGAAAAAACCGTCCAAAATGCAGTTTTTTCAAAAGTACAAAACTCGGTTATTTTTTGAGTTGTAGCGTAGATCCTCCGGTTAGTATTATTTATCAATATAAACTTTATTTGTGCGAAGAGCAGGAACTGTCCGATGCATAGTTTTTAATCTGTGGCCATTTGATTATGTTACTATGCAATTTTCCAGCTGACCTGAATGCGACAGATATGGTCTGATTTCAATTTACTAAAAAGATTTTGAAAGTAGAATTCTCATAGTTCAAAATGTTCATCTTGGTTTTCCATAAAAACGCTGAGAAATGTGTTAAAAATAAAGCTGAACATGACGAAAAACGGCCGAGCGCGTAAGAGTAGATGAAGAGAGGGGGTAGAGCAGCAGGCAAGGAGAAGTATGACATTCGAAAGCGTCGGCATTTTGAACGTGACAGTAATTTCTAAACGTTGTCAGATAATAATTGTAAACCCCCACTCTTCAACTACTCTCACGCGCTCGGCCGTTTTTTGTCATGTTCAGCTTTATTTTTAACATATTTCTCAGCGTTTTTATGAAAAACCAAGATGAACGTTTTGAGCTATGAGAATTCTACTTTTAAAATCTTTTTTGTAAATAGAAATCGGATCATACCTGTCGCATTCAGGTCTGCTGGAAAATTGCATAGTAACATAATCAAATGGCTACAGATCAAAAACTATGAATCGGACAGTTTCTGATCTTCGCACAAATGAAGTTTATATCAATAGCTAATACTGGCCCGAGGATCTACGCTACAACTCAAAAAATAACCGAGTTATGTACTTTTGAAAAAACTGCATTTTGGCCGGTTTTTTCCAATTTTTCCTTAGACTGAGGATCTGATTGAGTCGTCCGACCTCTCATTTTTTTCGTCTTTTCATTTTCTACAATAAGTCTATTGACACCATTACGATTACTCTGATAGTTTCAATTTTATAAGCAAAAAACTAAAAAAAACGCAATTTTTGCATAAAATTGTTAATAACAAAGATATAAATAATAAAGTCGAGTGAAAAACATATCACTATATCATGTGGAACTATTTTACAAACAATGGCGGAGCTGGTTTTCTTCTAACACTTTTTGCACAAAATGCTCACTCTAAATCTCTGTAGCTTGGCCTACACATGAAATTTCATTGAATTAACTTTCGGCATTTTTTGTTAGGATATGAAGCTAGTTGATAATTTTCGAACAATAGCATACACCATACGCAAAAGACTGTCCAAGGCTGAAATAACATTAAATAAATATCACGTATGATAGTAATTCATCTTCAATTCTCAGCTTTTACTAGCAGTTCTGTCTTCTGTGCTATTTAAAAAGAATGCTCCCCTCCAATGACAATATTATGTTCAGAATATTGATTAATACTTCACTATCCAAGCGAGCTTTTATTTAACACCTACACGAAGCCATTATTCGCTTCTCCTTTTAAGTAGATCGTTTGAGTGAAATTGTTCGTACATTCTGTTCGCCGATACACAGAATATACATTTTTAGATAATATAGTTCGAAGTTCTTTAGGAAATTATTTCACGATATCTGTCTCTTGTTTTTGACATAGCAAACAGTATTTTTGAATATATTAGAATAAATATGAACAGTATGATAGGGGAGTGGATTTTAAATTTGTTTCATACTTCGTGTTGATTTTTGAGGTGTTTTTATTAAAATTTTTTATCTAAGGTTGTTCACTTTAATGTAAATATTTCATATTTTTCAGTGAGATTTTAGCTACTCCAAATGGACTTAACGGGTTATGAACTTCGCTGTAAAAAACCAAAAAAAACGAAAAATATTACTTTAGTGACGTAGCTCTGCACTCGTCTTTTTTATTTTGAAGTTTTTCAGTTTTAGACCACGGTAGAAGCCTTTAAAAATGATAAAAAGTGAAAAAAAATAATAGTTGGACGAAACTCATTGGAAAAGGAGGAGAATATAATAAAAATGAAAGGAAAAATAATTTACGGGCGATCTGAGGTCGGACGATTTATCTTGATTTTGATGGGTACCTCGAAATTAAGAAATTAGTTACTGTCACAACAGTACCAGCAGTTAATTCAACTAAAAGAGGAGAACGTAGTCGTAGCAAAACAGACAATATTCCAGAATTCGGTTATCGAAGCCATACAAAAATTTTTACCATTTTTACAAAAAAAATTTCTGTCTAACAAGAAAAACAGGGACAAAATAATGAAAACGTTAATGAAAAGATTACAGTCACAAGGATTTTCCTGTAAACAAGTAGAAGAAGATGCTGATGCTAACATAATTTTGTGAATCGAACTCTGAAATATTGCCTGAGGTTTTTCTACGACTGCGTTCTCCTCTTTTAGTTGAATTTATTGCTGGTACTGTTGTGAGAGTAACTGATTTTTTAATTTCGAGGTACCTATCAAAAACAATATAGCTGCTTGCTGCGTAATGTTTTCCTACATAGCGCAAATATTTATTCATGATCTCTTCCACAGTTTCATTTTTCTGCCAAACTAAAATTTCGAATCCGAGTTTTTTTCGATTTTTTGCATCTTCTGAGAATATTTACTATAGAAATGTATACACCATCGGAAAGTAGAGATTTCAACGAACATAAAGCACACCAACTTTTTGAACAAAGCTGATATTTTGACAGGAGAATTTTCGATTGAAAATGAGGGTGCTTTTTAGATGTTGAGTCAAAATGAGGTAAAAAATTAATATTTGAAAACAAATAAATTACAATGCATTTGGGACATAAAAAGGTAAGTTTTCACCAAGTTTCGGTGAAATTTTTTTTTTGTAAAAGATGAAAATAAAAAACCAAAAACTTGGTTCTTTTAATTTTTCACATAAATTTTGAGGTTATGTGAAAAAAGTGTGAATATAGAAGTTGTGGATCTTTTCATTACCTACAACTTTGCCATTTGACTTTTTTCCATAGGAATTGTAGCTTTGCCGGAAATCGAGATAAACCGTTTTTTATCCTTAAAAACTCACCCCCTTCGCCTTACCGACCTCAGATCGCCCGTAAATAATTTTTCCTTTCTATTTAATTACATTCTCCTCCTTTTCTAATGGGTTTCAACCTACTATTATTTTTTTTTGGTTCCAAAAATTATCGACCCTGGTCAATTTTAACTATTCAAATTCATTAATCATTTCAACAGAATCATCTACGTTCACTTTTTGATTTAATATTACAACCGAACATAATTAAAAGTTCAGTTGACTCCACCGTTGACATTCATGACACCACACTTCATGACATTGAAAAGGTATGTAAATGTACTACTTTAGACGCACGTCTAACGAAACTGCAATATATTATTTTGTTATATAATTCATGCTGTCAATTCACTTATTATTATTCATTTTGAACAGGAATTTTCTGTTTATTGCTTAAATTTTTCAGAACCAATTTATTGAGATTTGAAATTGAAATATCAAGATTAAAATTCATCCTGCTGTAATTTTGTTTTATTGAAATTTTTCTAGTGAGTAGATGGAAAATTTTTGATAGTTTGATGAAGAAAAATTAAAGAAACAAAATGCATATTTCCTATCATCAAGTCAGTTTGTAGCCTAATTCTTCCAGAAGTGTTCTGATGGAATATAATATATATATATATATATATATATATATATATATATATATATATATATATATATATATTTTTTGATATAAAATATATATATATAATTATATAGATATATATATATATATATATATATATATATATATATATATATATATATATATATATATATATATACTAGCTGACCCAGCAAACGTTGTTCTGCCATATAAATTATTTTTATCTATCTATCCTTCTATCTATTCATCTATCTGCCGATGTATCTCTATCTATCTAAGTATCTATCTATCTATCTAGATAGTTATCTATCTTTCCATCTATCTATCTATCTATCTATCTTTCTATCTATCTATCTATCTATCTATCTTTCTATCTATCTATTCATCTGCCGATGTATCTCTATATTTCTAACTATATATCTATCTATGAGGAATAAAGTTGTACTTCGTGTGAAAATATACTTTATTAAAATTGCAAAGCGCTTTCGGCTATTAGGCCATCATCAGTGCATTACTCGTCAGGTAGGTATACATGGAAGTCCCTTGTAATAAAAACGAAAAAACATTGTACAAACAATTATATAGACAATGAAATGAATTCTATTCATTTCATAGAATAGAATTCATTTCCCTCCACTCCACGTGTTTAGTTGATTGGAAGTTTTCGAAATTTTGGAATGTTAAAGAAGCATATTCCTAGTTAGCTCTTAGTGGGATACCAAATTTGAAAGGTTGTCTATATAATCGTTTGTACAATGTTTTGTCGTTTTTATTACAAGGGACTTCCTTGTATACCTGACGAGTAATGCACTGATGATGGCCTAATAGCCGAAAGCGCTTTGCAATTTTAATAAAGTATATTTTTACACGAAGTACAACTTTATTCCTCATTGATTAGTACGTGTACACAGCTTGGTTAACAAAAAATAAAAAAGAAATATATCTAACTATCTAGATAGTTTTTTATCTAATCTATTCATTAATCTATCTATCATTATATCTATCTATCAATCTATCTGACCCGGCAAACGTTGTTTAAATTATTAAAATGGCTATTAAAAAATATGGGTTGATAAAAGGGTGAAAATTTAGAGTTGTATGTATTTTTTGATGCAACATCATAAAGAATTAAAAATAAAAAATTTTGTCCAAAAAATTTATAAAAATGTTTGGGGTAGACCACCCTAATCATTTAGGGGTATGAAAAATACCTATTCTCAGACTGACTATTGTTATTTTCGATTGTCATCTTGCAACCCTATTGTAGATCTGTAGATTGAATTTTAAAAAATGAAAATCGCGATGAAATTTTTATTCTGTCATGACAAAATAAAAATAAAAATCTTGCCAAAAAAATGAAAGTTTATAATCAACAAATGAAAATAGGGATTGATCGTACAGGGGTGAAAATTTAGGGTTATATGTATTTTTGAATGCTGTATCATAAAAAAAATAGAACAAAAAATTTTGTCTGAAAAATAAAAAATGAATATCGAGAGGTGGACCACCCCCAATATTTAGGGGAATGAAAAATAGATTTTGTCCGATTCTCAGACCTAACCGATATGCACATTTCATGAGAATCGGTCGAGCCATTTCGGAAGAATTTAACGAATGAAAGATAGGGGTTGATCGTAAAGGGGTGAAAACTTGGGGTTGTATGTATTTTAGAATGTTGTATCATAAAAACATAGAACAAAAAATATTGTTTGAAAAATAAATAATAAAAATTAAGGGGTGGACCACACTTAACATTTAGGGGGATGAAAAATAGATGTTGACCGATTCTCAGACCTACCCGATATGCACACAAAATTTTATGAGAATCGGTGGAGCAATTTCGGAGGAGTTTAACTTCTAACAACGTGACACGAGAATTTTATATATTAGATTATATATATATCTATATATATATATATATATATATATATATATATATATATATATATATATATATATATATATATATATATATATATATATATATATATATATATATATGTATATATATATAAGATTGAAAATAAGATAATACTATAATCTTGTGCAAAATTTAGTGATCGCCCATTTATTTTTAAGGCTCTATATTTCGTCTCGGATTTGAGACTCATTGAGCAAAGAAAACTAAGAGAAAAAATTAATGAAAAACTTCATACGACTGGAATACATATAACAGTAGATATTTAATTAAAATAATAGTCTCGTCCAAAACAAAAACCTGAAAACAACCTTCAAAATCGTGTTTTCATGTTATTTTGGACGAGACTATTATGTTAATTAGAAATTTACGGTTATATGTATTCCAATCGTACGAAGTTTTTCACTAATTTTTTGTCTTAGTTTTCTTTGCTCCGAGACAAAATATAGAGCCTCAAGAATAAATGGACCATCATTAAATTTGCCTCTCTCTGGAAAATATTCCAAATGCATGATATGAGGAAGTTGTCAATTTCGAAACGTAAATAATTTTTCTTGAAATTTCAATTGCAATGCACCAAATTAGTACTAGGTAATATTCAAAACTAAGCTATCAGTAATTTCACGCCTGTCAATATCGATATTTGTACTTCTATAAAGGATTAAATCTTGTATGACGTTCATTGGATTTGTTCCAATATAGAAGCACTTGAGTGAATTGAGAAATTCTTTAATTATGCAAATAGCTTTTCGCTGTCGCTACTTCAATTTAGGTGTCGTTCTAATATTTCTCAGATGCGAATGAGTGATTGATTTTCAATAAGGTTATGAACACTGACATCTTATACTGAAACTTCACTTCTATAATCTTGTTTATGTCAACGTCGTTGATAGTAGGTGGTGAAAAATTAATCATTTATTCACTAATTGGTCGAATCTATATTAAAGCAGACATTTAATAACCTTCATCAGTATATGAAATTTTACGAAAATCATGTGAAATCTATCCGATGAAACTTGTCCGAAATAATTACTACATTTTGAAGAAAACAGTAGGTAGGTACTCGTATCTTCTCCTGAGAAATATTACTAGTGTTCTTTCGTACTGAACGAAGTGAATAAGTGATTTATGTAAATAAAATTAGATAGATCAGTTTAAGCGGTCGTTCTTTCGTTTTCAATCAGTTCCCCTATCCACAACTTAAAAGTTATCCTAAGTAATTATTCTAAACGCAGAATATCTTCTATCAGTTAGATTACATTGGCAAAGTTAACCTCAAAATTTGAAGTTTATATATTTTTAAGATTTTTACACAGATATGATGAAAATGAGCGCATTCTTTCGGACATTCAGTGAATGAATATGTTCTGATTGCAAAATCACTTTCATTTCAATCACATGAGTTCCATCAGTTGTATCAGTACGAAAGAACACTAGTATGATAATGTAATGATAATTGATAATGTATGATAATTCAATCTCTCACTTAATTTCGAGGAACTGTAGAGGAGCACAAAATATTAAAATCGCAAAAACACGAAATTTCTAAATACAAATGGTGGTAGTGGGATAAATGTTGACTCTTCAAAAAGGCACCAGTGCAAATTATCAACCCTCTAATATAATTTGGAGGGGCTTTAAAGGCGAGCAAATGTTTCAAAAGCCGGTTTCCATCTTCCCATCCACATGCTTTTAAATTTTTCGAATTTACGGGAACACAAAAGTGGAGTGTCAAAGTTTGAAAAAATTTACTGAGAAAGGTATATTTCAGCCTTCATATTTGTCCATCGAAAATATACTAATTGAAACACAACATGGATTTCTGAACGAGAGGGTAACTAATGGATACACAGCGGGTAAGATGGCAATTATAATGGAAAATTAATTACACAGTGGAGTCCCTGAATGCTTCAGTAAAAATAGAAAAAACTCTGAATCAATACTATTTTAAGTCGATAGGAATTCTAACATACTGAATGTAAAGTTTAGGATTTGATATTGGATATTTTCAATCAATTATTACGTACCTGTAGTGCTGTGGTTACCAAATACTGCTCCTATAATTAGAAGCAGTTTGGTCAATAACTTCTTATCATATAACATAAATAGATACGATATCGTACTGATTGAAGTGTTAAGTTAAATCATTTTTTATCGGTTGATATCTGCGTAATATCTTTTAATAAGAATAAACCAAAAGATGTAGCTGGGCCGTATTCACCAATAGGCTGGAGTAGGCTGCAACCTAAAGGCCCCCACCACTTAAATTGCCCCCATCAAAATTGAAATTTGTATAGAGGAAATTTTGAAATGATTATGTACTACGATGACTAATGCAAATTTGAATGATCGAACTATACTCAGCAGGGAATTCGATATTATGGGGGGAAATTGACGTTAGCGATATAATTGAAGATTTTTCTATAAATAAATCCAGAAAAATTGTAATTTAGTACAACAATTTTTGCTAGTATTGAATAGTGTTGGTATTGAGTTGGTATCGAGCATTAAATTATTAATAAATATCTTCTAATAGTATAGGTATTCATCAGTGGCGGCTCGTGAGGTGTTTGTTTAAAAAGGCTACAAGAGGTGTGAAAAAATACACCATAGGCGAAAATTTTTAGGATTTCAAGGTCAACTGCCTTATAATTTAAAGAAAATCAAAGTAAAACAAGCACCCTAATATATTAATTTCTTTGGGAAAAAAATTGTTTTCACTTTCGAGTGTCTACCTTGAGACCTACAACTCCTATTTTCAATATTCATAAAAACTCTTCTCAGCCAATTAATCAATTCATCTATTCATCAAATTTTTTTTCACAAAATAGGTACCTCCTACCTACTTAACGAATTTGTTACAAGTATCAATAGCATTAATTATGTTTTTTTCTTCCAAGCAATTTAAATTTGATCCGCGACACGACATGTTCCTGGGATTTTTGGTGCCTTTCCAGAGAACGTGATAAATTTTTTAAATCGTCAAATCCTAAGCGGCCCCAAACAGAGACATTTTCCCTAGTAAAAAGTAAACACTGCCAACAAAATAATTTATTTTTTACCTGTGATCCGGTTAGCCAAGGATGTCTCTCATAATTTCTGATATTAAAACCGCGATTCTGGTGTTTGTTACGCTGCACCAAATTGTTCAATTCCGGGGTAGGTCGCAATGTTTTTATCAAAACTTTATCGTCTTAACTCAGTGCACTAAAGTTATGGGATAACAAATATTCCACTAAGTCACGATTGAAATTTTTAAAATTAACTTCAGTAACCGAACTCGTTTTAAAAACAATACGCCAGCAAAATAAATTAAAAATCACTGCACCGGCATAAAATTCAAAACAAACTGATAACGATTAAGACGTCTGCACCTTGCTACGTGCACTGTAATAGAATAAATAAGGTCGAATATCGTATACTTTGAACCGAGCAGCTAGATTCAATCGGTGTTGCCATTTAAATGTGTTTTCTTTTTCTATTGCAATAAAGCATTCATTCGCAGTATTCGCACTATTGTTTGCTTTTCTGAGGCAGGCATAATGAACGTTGAAAATATACCTTTTTAAGCCTCTGCAGCGTTGCCACTGTTGAAATAAAATCTTGAAATGAATGAAATTCAGTAAGCAGTAACTGTAAATACCTTCTATCGTAATTAATAAATTATATTATATAATGTATGTTGAAAGGAAGGTAGGTGCATAAAATAATATGATTTTGATTAATATGAATATGCTGAATGCTGACTATTTAATATAGTATAGTAGTGATACACAAAATATTGAGGAGGCGGCTTAGCCGCCTTCGAATAGCCGCCCCTGGTATTCATAGTAACTACAGGGTGCTCTATGCAAGTCTGAGCCCTGGAAGAAAGTTCAGGATACACAAATTAATAAATCAAAAAAATTTTCAAGAAAAGTCATTAATTTAGTTTACAGCAATGAAATTTCAAAAAATGTATATCTTCTCTATAACACTACTATACAAATTTAATAATCTATTATGACTAGCAATTCATACTAAAGTATAAAAATCACATGATAACGAACCGTGAGATTTGGGAATTTTCCTTAACGAGTCCTCCACCACTTCTAAGACTATAGGCCCCAAAAACGTTAATCCGCTACTTTGATTTAGTGAAACTGACCTCGATACACTTTCGTCAAACTTTACGTTCGAGTAACCCGCCATAGGCAATCAAATTTCCTTCCTGAGGGATATTTGCCACACATTGGGAGATACTGAGTTACAGTTTTTATTTTTCAATTTTTCAGTTATGGAAATCGTGCAGCATCTGACGATCTAACACCAGAAGAAGTGCTTGCTCTGCTCGCACTGTATGAAAATGAACGTCAACCTTATCAAAAGCCAGGGGAAAATCTAAACGATTTGGAGCAAGATAGTGATACTTGGTTAGATGTCCCAGTCCGTCCCCATCCTGAAATACCAACATCTTCTGAATTAGGGCCAGCTTACCTACTTGATCAAAATATGCCAGTTTATGAACGATCAAGATGGGGCGATAACAGAGAAAAACGATTCATGGTAGCGAGAAAGAAGAATGATCCAACCAGAGAATTGAGATATCTAACTGGACCTAGCAAACATGATTACTATACTCTTTCCCAATTGCTAAGTAATCAGCGTGAAGCAAACGTTCCTGTTTTTCATAGATATATCTTGTAATTTCGTTTCTGGATTGTAATTTTCCTATTCGTTAAAATTATTCTATCTATGTTACTAAATATTTCATGTATATTTTACGATAATTGTTCATTCTATTATATATTTATAAATATTGGTGAGTTAAGAGCAGTCAGTATAATATTTTTAAGGCTAAATAAAACATAATCAATAAGTGTTGTAATGCAGAATATATTAGAGCGCTTAGTTATTCTTTGTTATTATTTCCAACAATTTTTAAATATAAATAAATGAAAAAGAATATACTAAGTAATGAAAAACAAAGTATATTGTTTTTCATTCATATTTGAAAGTGTATTATCACAAAGTAACGGACAAATCCATTCAACTTCCAACAATTTCCTCAATTTGGCTGGAACGATTAATGAAAGTATTCTTTTAGACAATATTGGTAATAGTTTATTATAACAAGTTACAGAAAAACTGTAGGTACTAAATATGATCGTAGTAATTGAATAACAGAATAACATTATTCTATTAACCATACACTGATAAACAACGTTCAGTAAGTTTTTGAATACAACTAACTATAACTAGTAGATCTCTGTGATGTGAATATTTCTAGTGCAGTAAACTTTCTCTCTTTTCCGTACTTGCTTATCATCGCTTTCTTATACAGAACACGTCTCAGCACCAAAGCTTTCAAAAAGAAGTCGGCTACATCATAATTGTTATGGTCCATTGCAACATGATGGGGATTTCTCTGTCCCATATCGACTTGCTCTAAACTAGCGCCAGATTTAACTAAATACTCAGCCAGAGGTATAAATCCGTTTATGCCAGTTAAGTGTAGACAATTCCGTTTGGATTTTTCATCCACTACGTTGACGTCAGTTCCATATTGGATTAATACTTTTATTGCCTCCAATTTCTGGTAGTTGGTGCAATCTAATACAGCCTCTGTAAAATATCATGAAAGTAATTACAAAGCACTGTTAAAATTCACATTGAATTTTCCAATAGATATACTATTATGCGGATTAATTGATATGATAGATTATCTCTATAGGGCGATTTAGGAGAATACGAGTATTGCCTATTGTGCCCCTAACAGGCAGTATACGGGATTGACCGATTATTCCACCAGTGCTGATCGAAAAAGAGAGATCGGTCAAATATCTTCTTTTTTCCTAAACATTTTGAAAAACTCGTGAGCAGGAGTAAGTAAGTAAGTAAGTAAGAGTTTAATTAGCACTAAGGCTACTACAAAAAAATACATATTTACATATATTACACTATTTAATATTCTCATTCTTTATCGATTTTCTTGGAGGATTGCTTTCAGTTTTCTCTCGAACCATACTAGCGAAGTGATCAATTTCAAGTTGGCAGGTAGTGAATTGAACTGTGAAATACCCAAACCAAAGATAGAGTTATAACTGTTTGTTCCATGGTTTCTCATATGAAAGTCTTTGTTTGTTCTTGTTTCATGGCTGTGTACCTCACAATTCTGACTGACCAATTTTCCCATGTCATCAGAAACGAATCCCAACTGCACTTTTTTCAAATATTTCAAAACTTGGTACTTTAGAAGTCTTTCTATATTCAACCAGTCTAGTACTTTCAGTAAGTGTTTGATGGGTGTGTATTTGTTAGCTTTTAATATACTGCGCATGCTTCTGTTTTCCAAGATTTGCAATAGGGGATCGGACAATAATCAAATTAATATCTAAAATGTACTTAGATAAATATACTGTTTTATGATTATTTATCGAATAATAATTTAATATAAGTCATCTAAATATTTTTAAATGAAGAAATAAAATGTTGTTATTTACAATATTTTGAATCAGTATTGAAACACCAATCACAGCGCGTGACGTCATCTGTGTGTGTGCAACCATTGACTGCACGGGTACTAACTACTTAGTTCACCCAGTTATTTCCATAATTTTGTTGAAATTCTAAAAGTTGCTAAAAGATTACTGATAAATTAGGATACAGTAATCGATTTAAAAACTGTCACGTGGTGTTTCTCCAGTTTTTCATAATGGAAACAGGATTTACGAAAGCCGACAATCGAAATCTTCCCAGAGTGGATATGTTTATGATTTGCAATTTCTTTGCAAGTAATTCCGACTTTTGTGACGCTGAATTCCGAAATGTGAAAACTTCTGTGTAAGTATTAAAACTATACTACTATAATATATTATTTACCACCCTGGCACTTGAAAAAATACTATTGAAAAACAAACCAAATATAACCTTAAAAGTATAAACTTCAAAGAATATTACATCTTTTTTGGCACGTCTGAGGAAAAATGTAGTTTACTTTCACTTTTTTTCAGATCAGCAAGACAATCATACGGCGACGATGCTATAGGATATGTACAACTTCGGCGTGATTCCGAGTTATGTACCATTAAATGCAAGGTGTGTCCAGAACATAAAGTTCATTCAAAATCGTATGCAGCGACTATGATAGTAGATGAAAAAGCAGTTAAAGTCGTAAGCATCCAGTGTCATGATTGTGCTGCATCTACAGGCGGTTGCAAACATTCAGTAGCTTTCCTGATGTGGGTACACAGACGAAGCGAAGAACCATCATGTACAGAAATTCAGTGTTACTGGAAGAAATCAAAACTGGCTCAAGTTGGTACCAATATTAAATGCATGACTACCAAAGATCTGTCCACTGTTAAAATACAACAAGCTACGCGGACTGCATCGCAAAGTGATTTTCTGTCACAATTTCCCCAAGAAGCATCAAACCGAGGTGTAACTAACTGTGGGTTATTCAACTACAATAATAATAGAACAAATGAGACAGAAGTTTTCACTACATTATTTAATTTTAGAAAATTGTGATGAAAGTGCCTGTGGTTCATTTTTGAACAAAATATCCAAGTATTTTTCAGAAGAAAATATTAAAATTATTGAAGGGAATACTCGGGCACAACATAAAAGCAGGTTGTTACTTTCCTGGCTGGTACACCTGATGGTATTTGTGACAGTGAGATTTGCATTGAAATAAAATGCCCCTTTAGTGAAAAAACTCATAAACATTATATTAAATGGAAAAGTTACGCAAAAATACATTGCTCAATTGCAAGTCCAAATGTATGTAACAAATTTGAAAATAACTTATTTTTGTGTTGCGGACTATAATTTTGAAGACACAAATAATGTGGAAGTACTCTTAGTTAGATATGATGAAAATTTGATTACTGATTGCTTTTCCAGTGTGTACAAATTTTGGGAGGAAAATATATATCCAATATTATACAACAGCATGAAATAAAATACATTATGGCTTCATGTACTTATTTGTTTTATTTATTAATCTTGATTAATTGAATGCATTACAATAATTACATAGAAAATATTATAATAATAATAATGTAGACTTTATTTTAGAAATCCTAATATACAATATATAGTTATAAATATATAAATGATTTATACAAACATAAATAATTTCACAGTACGTCATGCCTTACAACTTGATATATTCTAATAATAACCAAGGATAGTAGAATAATATAACCTTCCAAACACTTTTAAGGAACTTACATTTTTTATTCTATCATGTATCTTATTAAAGCTGGCTAGACCTTTAAAGAACAACGAATTCATTCCGCTCTTGTAATTTGTTCGTGATATATAAAATGTATCACATGTTTTTGTGTTGTTATATTAAAAATCACTATTTCGTACTAAATATCTGCTAAGATAGGCTGGTTGCATCCCACTCATAATTTTGTAAATAAAAATCATGCTCAAATAATACAGTCTCTTATGTACCGGCTGTCACTGTAGGGTATTTAACATAAACTAAATAAATATTGGTTGCATTTCAAAATAATTATCATACCTCGATTTTGTAATTTCTTCATTTGTCCTATTTGATTTCGGCCAAATAGATACATCAATGTGGCACCGTAGTCAAACTGTGGTCTTATTATACCATTGTAACATGTTAATCTAGCAAAGGTTGATAAAGATTTTGAAATTCTAGAGAAAAAATACATTTTTTTTACATATCTTTCTAATAGTATATTCTGCATACTTATTCAAAGTTAACTGATGGTCTATAACAAATCCTAAGTATTTCATTTACAATTGCGATATGGCTATTAAATATGCTGATATCAACAGAATAGAAAAAATGCAATACTAAACAAACACATTTCTAAAAAATTTCCATGCCTACCGAATAGGTTGTGGGCTAAACTAGATACTAGTATACAATGGGGTCCTGTAAATTTATAAGAGTACACTCTATAATGACACATTCATCTAGCACATTAACCAACTTTGTGTTTAACAGAGAATGTGGTTTCAACATAGAGAATTCCTGTATTCTTTGAATAACCCTCTCAATGTAGATCCTTAAGCTTGCAATCTACTTAGTTTGATGAGCCTTTTTCTTGCTTAATTTAGCCCCTTGAACCACACTTGGGGGTCTTAATAGATGACATTTTTTTTGGATTAATAGTTGTTCAATATGTTTAAAACCTCCATATCCTGATGATATATAATTTACCAAACCATTTGGTGTACTTGATATTAAGTATTTGATTGTATTCCCTTCCTTATATTCAGACCATCTTAATGCCTGATGTACTGATTTAGAAGGCTTTTCAATTTCAAAACAGTTCATGATGCAGTTGACTTTATTGTAGAGATGCCTAAATCCGATTGGAAGGGATGTCTTAATTATTTCCTTATCTAGTTTTACAATGAAGGATTTAAGAATATCAGAAATCATTGGAATACATTTTTTAGATATTTTGCCAGCATTTGATGTAGATATTCCAAACTGATCAGAAAGTTCTGAGAATGTTGTATTCAATCTTATTTTTTTAAAACTCATTAATATGTTCTCAATAGGTATGTTGGTAGTTTTTTCAATTAAATTTAAAAAGTAACAGTTATTAGGTATTCCAATATACAATTGTGGTTTGGCTTTAATTTTTTTACAAATACTGTCTATGGCTTCCTTTGCTTCTCTATTCTTTTCTAATATAGCTTCCTCTTCATTTGAGCTACTGGTTTCGGGCAGTGATTTCAACTGTAACGATTCAACGGAAGGTGATGATTGTGGAAATATTGAATGGCTGCATAGTGATGTGTCACTATCAGATCTATCCACAAGTAATTTTTTGTGGATTTTGGAAGTACTTGGCATAGCTAGCTTTATATGTTCTTCTTTGAAGGGTGATGTTGATACAGTTGTACATGTACATGTTTTGGATGGTGATGTTGCAATACTATGGGATTTGAATTTTGTTTTCGTTGACTTTTGAAGTATGTACTCTTCACAAAAACTTGAACTCCTTTATCTTGATTTTTTTGGCTGATGTTCGACTACGACTTCTACAGGTGAACCTAAAACAAAGATAAAGGTAATTATTGTTAATCTGTCTAAATCTTGAAGCGAGTAAATTACACACTCGCAGACAGAAATAGATATATTTTGGTCTGATAAGTACTTACTAGCAGGCAAAGTTGTATTTACTTCTTGGGCATCACTCGCCAATTTACTGTCTTCGAGAGCTTCCTGTACTGAAGCCAATCTTATTTGTAGTAGTTTTTGATGTGTTCGTACATTGAGGTACTGCACACCAACGATATTTTTTTCGTTCCATAACAACAAATCAAGAAGGTACTCCACGAAATGAAACTTCTCACGAACTTATGCTTATGTGGCTATTCTGTTATGAAACACAAATGACGTCACGCCGCACGCGCTCTCAGACGACATAAAGTGGCGTTTTGGCGGCATTTTTAAACAAACAATATTAAAACATGATTTTGAGTAGGTACCTAAAAGGCTATAAATAAATGAAATTTTATTTTTTATGGGAATAAGTATCCATAAAGATTAATTTAAAACACTTTCTGAAAATTTGTCCGATCCCCTATTAGTTCAACTTCCGACTCACTCTCCTCCGAGCTGCTTTCATCGTCATCCACCAAGCATGAATTGCAATTCCAACTCTTCTTTCCTTCCCAAATTTTCTTAAAATCCTCCTGTCCAATTGTAGTGCATGCCTTATGAAAAGTTTCATTGCATGTGCCACACCGGAGCTTTTGTGCTTTTCTACCAACTTTCATTGAACACTCCGCACAGTCCATTCTCCACACTATCTCAAATCGATAGGAGAGCTCTATCAATAAGGTCATATTTGTAGCGCGAAATGCATCGCGTCAAGATGCGATTCTAACGGATTGAATTATATTTTGAAAAATCATGCTTAAACAACTAACCGAAGTAAAAGGTAAAAAATCTTTTATTTCATTAAAAAAAAATCAAGCATCAACTCAATCCACGTGTCGTTCGGAATAGTCACCACGAAATGGATGATCGAGAAAAATACCTAGTTGAAACCCACAAAGGATCCTATTTCAACATAAACTCAATGTAGCGTATGTACCAAATTTCAAGCCTCTAACTCAGTGGTTCTTAACCGGTTGTCCCTGGAAGCATCCGAGGTGGTCCGCGAAGCCATCATAAAAATGTTGATTAACTCATATAATTGAATAAGTCGCGTTCAGTCCTTTCAGCCCCCTTGGCTTTACTTATCTTTTCAATATATGCAGTCCTTGTATTGCAATGCAATGTGATGAATCTGACGACGTTTCACAATGCTGTCAATTACTTGTATTTACTCGATTTCTGCATGACAATAAAGCCAGTAAACAAGAGTAACTGTTTTCCAAATGACTGGAAACGAATCAAGGTGTATATGTTATGGATCAAAGAAGTCTAAATTTTGAGGAATATCGTCTTCAGTGGCAAAAACTTGCGGGTATTTGTACGGATGGTGCTCCAGTTATGCTTGGTTCCCGCTCTGGTCTTGCTGCATTGATGAAAATGAAAAATCATCTGCAAGGTCAACACATTGCGTTATTCGTCGCCAAGCATTGGCTGCCAAAACCCTACCAGAATGATTGGCTATTCCGTTGAAAACAGCTATAAGAGTTGTTAACTTCATCAAAAGCAATGCTCTGAATACTCATCTTTTCAAACAATTATGCTCTGATATGAACTCTTCTTTTCCACACAGAGGTGTATTGGCTTTCCAAAGGAAATATGCTTTCAAGATTGTATGAACTGAGGGAAGTGAAAATATTTTTATCTCTTAAGGATAACAAAAAATTGCTGAAACAGTTCTGTTAGTCCAAATATCAAATAAGCTTTCCCAAACTTATTTATTCATTTATTTTTTTATTTGGTTTAATGATTCGATCGCATGGAGTCATTAGCGGACTATAGATATCTTACCCTTTCAAATACAGTTGTATGATTTTCAGAAATACGAGTATTAACGTATTTTCTATTCAATATGTCTGCCAAGTAGACGGTCTTGTGAGTGATGCTTGTATGGACAGTATTAGTACAGGAAATGAAGCATTTTGGCTCGCAATTTTTTCGTCCTGCATGGAATTACGTGAAATTTTCACAGAAGGTAGGGAATAGCTCAAGGATCATTTCCTATACCATGCCGATGTACGCTAAAACCTTGGGGGTGGTTGCCACCCCATCTCGAGGGTGAAAAATTTTTTCTACATTTTAACTATAGTAATCGATGGGAAAAGTAATTTTAAGATAAAAATGTTTCTTACGTTTTCTTCGTAAAACTAATATTTTATGATTTATTCGCGGTTGAAAGTTTTTTGACGGAAAAAATGGATGTTTTCAAAAGGTTTTTTGCTAATAGCTCAAAAATTATCTATTTTAACAAAAAACTGGTGGAGAGCAAAATTGTAGCTTCTGAAAAAACTAACAAAATTCCGTAAAACTATTTTTCTACGACCAATACGAACCGAGATACGGCATTTTAATGGTTAACTTTTTTCAGCCAAATGCATAATTTGAAAGATTCAAAGTCAAATAACAGGAAAAATTGCATTTTTCGAAGAAAACTCATTAAACCTCTTTTAAAGTATTTAATTAGACCTTTCAAAATAAAAAAAACAAAAGTTTCTCGCATGAACATTAAACGACTTATGATCAAAATAATGTCGCTACCTACTTTTTTCTATAAAAAAATCAGTGAAAACAACCCCCTTACTACTCCCCTAATTGAAATTGATCCTCAGTCTTTTGTGGTTCTCTTTATATATGTATTTTCAATACACTCAAGAAGTTTGATCAATTTAAAATGCCTAATTTCAGAAAAATTGGATTTTTTGCGATTTCGTATTTTTCACCCTTTCCTTCAAAATATCTCCGAAATTACTAGAGATACGAAAAGAATGGTGAAGTACCAAATTGTAGTTTTTTTAATAACCTAAATTTCAATGTGCATAGATTTTCTGTACAGTGAATATTGGGCGAGATATAGCCGTTTAAAATCTCTATTTACAAGCGAACACCACCTTATTCGATCCCTTTAAACTCACCCCATTTAAAAACCTATTGAATAAAAATTCGGAATTAGGCTAATTTTACCCTCTTGTTCATTTTCTACATCATGTCGTTGTACGCTTCTTGTTTTTCAAGGGTGAAAACTACCCCTAATGTACAAAGTTATAAAATAACGTTGTAAACCTTAAGATGCATAGAATTCGGTTCGGATTTGTTGAATAATGATTGTTTTATGCTTTGGAATACAATTTCTAATGATTCAAACCAAAAAAATTCACCCTTGTTGGATTTTAATGTAAAAAAAAAGTATTTATCTTAAACAATGATTTCATCTTGCATCGATTTGCACCAAAATTTGAAATTAGGCTCCTCTCATCATCTACTTCAAATTTTATATCTCATGGGCACTGTTTATTTTTCGATGGGGAAAACTACCCCTTATTGTCAAAAATTAAATAACGTTGTAAACCTTAAGATGGGTAAAACTCGGTTTGGATGAGCTTCATGCTTTGGAATACAATTTTTAATGTTTCAACCCTTAAAAATCCACCCTTGTTAGAGCTTGATATAAAAAAAAATATTTATCCTAAAAAATGATTACTTATCCTTAAGCATAACAATCACTCACTTTACGAATTCAAACGAAATTTTACCCATATTAAGGTTTTGCAATGTTATTTTATAATTTTTTACAATAAGGGGTAGTTTTCACTTCTAAAAATGATCATTGCCTATGAGCATGATATAAAATATGAAGTTCAGGATGAGATGAGCCTAATCCCAAATTTCTATGCAAATCGATGAAAGACGAAATCCTTTTTTTAGGATAAATAATTTTTTTTTAAATCAATTTCTAACAAGGGTGGATTTTTAAGAGTTTAAACATTAGGAATTGTATTCCAAAGCATGAAAAAATCATTATTCAACTAATCCGAATCAAATTTCACCCATCTTAACGTTTACAACGTTATTTTATAACATTTTACAATTAGGGGTTGTTTTCACCCTCAAAAAACAAAAAGCGTACAACGGCACGATGTATAAAATGAACTAGAGGGTGAAATAAGCCCAATTCCAAATTTTCATTCAAATCGATGCAGGACGAAAAAATTGCGAGGTTTAGTCATTTTTTGAGCTTTATTTCCTGTACTATATTATTTAGTTGATTTTTAGCTCAAATGAATGAATTGAACAAATAACTGAAAACTTCAAAAGTCAGAAAATTTAAAGTTTCACGGCATTGGCAATATATTTGCATTTGAAGGTAAAATCAATGGGTTTATCGCTAGAATCGAGTTATGGATCAACAAGATCAAAAGTGACAATTTTTCTGCGTTTGATAATAAGTATCAAATAACTGGGGAACATCATGCCAAAGAAAAAGATTTACAAAACAAACATGATACTCCATTTAACAAATTTGAAAAGTGAATTCAGTCGTTATTTTCCGGACTCCAAGGACAACAGGTATGCAGAAACTGGTTCGCAATCCTTTCATTCATATAGTTGTTGAAGTTCTTGATGAAATTGAAGAAAAATTAATGATAATGCAACACGACAAACAAATTGAAATATATATTCGAAGCAAAAAAAAATCTTGAAGATTTCTCTCCCAAATATTCAAGATATACCGAACTATCAGTCCTTTATAAAAAAAACAAAAAAAAAAAACAAAATAACACTAAATCACAAAATTAGAACATACCTACTATAAATTAATATTAGGTGAATTAAACTAATGCTGGCTAATGACGAGTGTCAAAGCCATGAGCGGGGTATACTGCTTCTGCAAATGCTCCGGTTTAAATTAAAAAAAAAAAGATATACCGAGGGATATACATTATTCGACTTTATTTTCATCGACATCATTATGTGAGCAGGGCTTCTCGGCGCTTTTGATAATGAAAAACAACCACCGAAATCTTGCCGACATGTGTTTGGCTTTCAGTAGCACTGAACCAATGATTCAAAAGTTAGTTGAGACTATCCAGTCGTAAAAATCTCATTGAAATAATACATTCACATCTCTAGCATAAAATTTACTTTGAAAATAAAATATTATCAGTGTTTCATTTATCAATAGATAGAATAACCGTTTATTTTTTTGAACTTTTTGAAGGTAATATTTCTTTCAAAAAGTTGGTGGTCCGTGACAAAGACAAATTTTGTTGAATGGTCTCTCATTATGAAAAGGTTAAGAACCACTGCTCCAACTCAATCTAACAAGAAATGCCCATCTACGTAAAAATAGCGACGTTTGGAAAAATTTCACCAAATTTTGATATTTTTTTTCCACCTTGGAAACTACTTTAGACGCCAAATTTCAGCACATTTACTGTGATTCGAACCACTGGAGATGGCAATATCTACCAGGATGGATATTTATATGAAAATTAGAAATATCTACGTGAAAATGGCGACGGTTGCAGAAATTTGCCCAAATTTTGATGTTTTCGTTGTGCAAATTTCAGCTCATCTGACTCAATGGGAGTCGCTGAAGATGGCTATATGAACTGAAGGACTTAGTGTCTACTCGCCAAGTAGAGTGTGGGTATCGATTGATCAATACTGCAAAAAAATGAGTGATATCAGCAAATCACTATGAATTATTTTCGTATATTCGTCAAAATAAATGAAACACGCAATCGATAGCAAACTTAACTTCCAAATGCACATAAAAGCAGTAAAACAAGCAAAACTCAGCAGAGCCAATCATTTCCGGTCCTTAACCTACAAAGACCAAGGTATTGGAACAGGCAAAGCCTGAAAAATTTATAAAATGATCTGTAGACCCCTTTTAGAGTATGGGCATCAAATCCTGGGGCAATGCAATAAAACTTGCTTTAAGATGATCGAGGTTGCTGAGCGCAGTGCTCTCCGAAAGATTAATAAAATAATCCCTCGAACGAATATTTATACCAAAAGACAGGGCCGTAGCTAGAGTCTCGGGGGCCCTGGGGCAACAAGTAAATTTGGGGCCTCCCCTACGAAATTCTGTTTTCAAATTTTGAAATACACCTAGGGTTGTCTATAGAACGTTCGAATTTCCCGCGCATATAGAGATATCGCGAGCACCAGTGCTTGGAGATCGGAAACCGGGAGGGCAACCCTTACTCTCACTTGTGATCACTCTCTCTCGTTCTCTTGGCTGCGAGAGAGTGAGAGAGAGTGATGGTGGGGATTGCCCTTCCAGTTTCCGATCTCCGATCCGAGCCCCGCTCGATACCTCGATCGGCGCGAATCTGCTGCTTACATAATGTCTTACATAATTGTCTTATTTAGACAATCGTATAATTTGACAGCTTCAACAGTATGTTTAAGTACTCTATGTGTATTTCTTCTGCATTTCCATCGCAATTACTCGCTTTACGATCAGCGTTCAGAAAAAAAATAAGTCAAATTGATAGCGCGAAACAACTTGCCAAAATGATAATCATTGAAAACAGCTCTTTGACGTCAACTTACACTGATGTATGCACTGCGTGTATCATGTTCTTGACACTTCCTGTCACAGTTGCAACGGCGGAAAGATCTTTTTCGAAGTTGAAATTGATAAAAAATTATTTAAGAAGCTCTATGAGGCAAGAGCGATTGTCCGGATTGGCATTATTATCGATTGAGAACGAGCGAGCGAGACAGATCGATTTCAGCGAAACAATCAACGAATTTGCGGCATGCAAATCGAGAAAGCGGCGTTTTTGACACTGTTCATTGATTTAGATACTAACATTTGTTGTAATGAACGAAAATACGTTATTTTGCGCATCATCCAATAAAATTACAAACAAAAAAAATGTTAAGTTGTTTTATTTTGGAAAAAAATTATTCGGTTTAAGGTATTTTCATGGGCCCCTAAAGTCTTTCCCGGGGTAAGGCTCTTTCAGGGCCAAAAATTGGTCGACAATAAAGGGCCCCTTCGGGGCCCCTTCTCGTCGGGGGCCCTGGGGCACCGCCCCACCTGCCCATGCTAGCTACGGCCCTGCCTAAAGACCAAAATTGAACCGATAGCCGATAGATTCCTTAGAATGAATAAGAAATTCATTCATTAACAGTACATTTTTAATTATAAAAAACATGTATACCAGGGCAGGAAAACCTAGGTTGACAGCCCTTTGAATCATTATTCAATAAAGTTGTTTTCTCTCTCTCTCTCTAAATGAAACACCAGGTATTTGAATTGTTCGAAGAAACTTTGTGGAAACTTTTTGAATATTTGGGGTTACGCAATTTTGACCTTGACTTTAAGTCATAGCAACAACATGAACAAACTTTCAAATAGTTAAAGTATGCAAACAAATTTTGAAATTTTCATTTGATTAAGAACGTAGTTGTTTCAATAGCATAATATTGATCATAAGCCGAAATTCACAAAATCTGCTCAATTCTTTTTCCATCACTAACCAAGCTAGTTAATCAAGTACATACTTAGGTACGCTGACTAGTATATATTTGAGAGGTCCCGGGGACTGGTCTGCCGAAAGTTTTAATCAGAGGTGTCCCCATTGCGTTAAGTAAGTTACTGCTTGCATACTTACAAGGCGAATACTGGGCCAGTATTATCCTCTAAACCAGGGGTGCTCAAACGGTCCATCGCGATCGACCGTTCGATCGCGAGGGCGTGGTAACACCGCCAAAGACCCCCCTTCCCCCTACCGAGAACGTGTCAGCACAGTGTTTTTAAAGTGCAAAATAAATCATATTCTTGCAAATGTATTTGTTTCTTTTTTAGTAACATTAAGTTGGTCGATCGCTTTTCACCCAAATATTTTGTGGTAGATCAGCAGCACTCTAAGTCTGAGCACCCCTGCTCTAAACCCTACCCACACTTCCTATATGCTATAAATATGCTGACTCACCCATCCTTCAGGGAGGAATGAAACACGTGTGTTTCCTTTTCCTTTTTCCATCCTTAAGCACTTGTACATACAAGTGTATCCTCTGATCTGGCTGAAGGAGTTCATCCGCAAAATTCGAAGCCCACCTCCCTGACACATAAAAAAGGGAGGAATGAAACACGCGAAATTATTTGCCATTTTTTTCCATCACGTTGCACACAAATATCAAGTCGAAATGAAAATAATTGCCTCAAACGCTAATAATTGTTTGCATTTGCCTGAGTCATTTACCACATGCATTATTTTTAGTAAAGCCGCGTTGACATGGGTTGTCAATCACGTACGTGAGTCACGCTTTCATAGCTACGCTCCGAGTCAACTATTAGATTCGTGAAGTACGAATCGTGAATCCTTTTCACGAATCGAAATAATTTTGATCCTGAAAATATCAGTTTGGTATCCTGTAGTCAGTCCTGCGCAGAGCAAGAGGACAATTGTATATATTATGGATGGAATATTTTAAGAATTAATGACGCAGACACTAATAAATATCTGCAACTACATCAGAATGATCCCAGTGTTGTGATATATCATCAGACAGGAATATGAAAAACAAGAGTCTCGTGATGCTGCTCATGTAATAATGGAATTCAATTATCTTCCATTGAATTAATATGACTTCATATAGAATCTACTTGTCCACCATCATCTCTTGTTTCTTTGTCTCGTTCAATTTTGTGAAATCCTGTAGGCTATAACTCCACACATAACATAGATACTTGACTTAAGTCTTGAAATTACGTGGCTCACTTTCTTAATTCACATCCTACTTCAACGCGGATTAACGCTGCGTCATTTTCCTTACAATTTACTTACATAAACAATTTGTATCATTTACCCCCAAGGAGTAGGGGGCTCACTGATTGTGTGTATTTGAAACGAAACCTTTTCAGATCTATATGCAATGAATCAAGAACGCCGCCTTCTGTACATCATCTCTTGCTCCTTCAAAATAATTATAAATGTCACTTTTAGATGCTTCGTTAGATAGAAATAATATAATTATATATTCAGAAAATAGTATATTATATTATAAGGATTAAAAGTGCATATTTTTTTTACGAGCAATATTTGCAGTTGCGAGGCGGAGCGCAGCGCAGCCGAGCGAATGCAAAATTGCGAGTAAAAATAGGCACTTTTAGTACGTATGATATATACTATTTTTTCTCCAACCAAGTCAAAATTAAAATAATATTAGTTTTATTCAAAAATCGTTAATAATTTGGTAATAAATTTGAACACCTATTAATTATAACAGCGATAGCAAGTCGGTAGTCATGGATATCTGGTATTGTTGGTAAATATTGATTGTCAAGTAGACGTCAGTAGACGTACTAATCATATAATTTTTGTAGTAGTTTTTATGCTGCTTTTAAAATGAATGCCGAACACGATGAAAATATACCTGCGGATATATTGGAAAGTGCCAAAGCAGTATATCTAAATCTTTTGCCACCCAAATCTCGCCAAGTTTATGAACTTGCATATCAGCGATTCATGGATTGGTGCAAAGAAAAAAATGTGCAAAACTATGCGGAGAGTGTTCTTATGGTGTATTTCTCAAATTTAACGAAGACCGTCAAGCCATCCACTCTTTGGTCACAGTATTCAATGTTGCGATCCACACTGGATATCAAAAATGGTGTGAATATTAGTAAATATTCAAAATTACGAGCATTGTTGAAAAGGCAAAGTGATGGATATATACCTAAAAAGTCTAGGGTTTTTACAAAGGAGGAAGTGGATCGGTTCCTGGATATGGCACCTGATAATGTGACATTAATGAAAATCTTTTGAATTGTTCGAAAATTGTTAGTGATAATTTCAGTGGTGCTTTGAGTTTTGGCAATAATTGTTCCAATTGTACATTCAATATCAATATAAATAACAAATAAATACCTATATATAGTTGCCCAATTAGTTTGTTTTACTAAGTTTGTAAGAGACAATGTTTTTTCTTCAAATTTCAATAATTAGAGAGCTCAAATGCAATTACTTTTGGTCCTAGGATTAAAAGTAGCGTTTTTAATCCTAGGATTAAAAGTGTTGCTAAGCAACGAGCAAATTTTTGTACGGTAAGGGAATTGATGGCTTTTGCACCTGAAAATAGTACAAAAATGTCAACATTTTTTGATGGTTGGAGAAAAATTCATTATTGGAATCAACTGAAAAAGTACCTAGTCTTCATCAAAAACTAAAAAAAAAACTATAACTCTGCGCAATAAAGAAATAAGAGGTTGGATGTAAATCATCCAAGCATTTTTTTATTTTCAAAGAATTTACTTCTTGTGTATAGGTACCACTCAATTTGATAAATTCGTAATTAGGATATTTATTGATCATCTATTGAAAAACGTACCTAAAAATGGATTCAACCTGTTATTTCTCGATAAGGGATTAGCACCACTAGATAAAAGCACGTGCAGCATATCAATCAGCGGTTTTTCTATTAAAGCTGTCAGCAGAGGCGTATTGCCAAAACTATCTACTGCATTAATATTTGCGCCGTACTCTAGTAGCAGCTTTGCTAAATACGTATTTCCATCATTAACGCTGAAGCCGAGAGGTGACTTGCCATTTTTATCACTTATATTGGGATCTGCTCCATTTTCTAATAGAAGTTTAGCGCATTGATTATGAGTGCCTATAATAGCCAAGGACAAGGGTGTCAAACCGTCTCCGTTTCGGGCGTTTATATTTAACGGTGGTTTTATATTCAATAAAAACCTCAACATATCAAAATCACCTCTACCACTAACCATATGCAGTGCTGTATCTCCGAAGTTATCAATAGCATTAACATTCACTTCATGCTCTAAGCATATTTCCAAAAGATTGAAGTTTCCTGTGAAAACTGCATCCAAAAATGTTTTACTCCCATGCCATTTACCTAAGTGAAACAGAATATAGTTACTTACAAGAAAATCTTTTCTTTAGTACATTATTATGGAAATCTAACCTAACTCGTGAAAAGGAAGATTTTTTTTTAATCTCGAGGGACCTACAGTTTAACGCCGGTTCCGAACGGCCAATGGGCTTGTAAACGATGTACATTACCCAGCAATTCATCTTTATAATTAGAACCACTAAATTCCGGACATACACAACACCCAAGAGCAAGGTGGGACTCGAACCCATATCCTCGGCTTACAAGCGGTACGCCTTACCGCTGGTCTACCGAGGCCTCTAAAAGGAAGATCGTAAGTACCGATAGCATTCTGGAGTATCTAAATCTATTAATATATGATTATGTCGACCAAGCAATAAGGAGTAATATACGAAATGCCTTGTGAGCATTCCTTTCAGAGAAAATAGTATTTGAAAAATGGTATTAATCATTTACAGTGCTTCCGCAAAATTTATTGTTTTAATTGGGAATATATGACTGATATTGTCATATATTGATTAAAAATAACTCACATTTGCATTTTTGGGATGAATCGGTAACAATTTTTAAAATTGAATCATCAGAATCGTAAATTCGGCAAGTACAGGGTGAAACCTTGAAGTAATTTATATCAAATGTGTCTGTAGCCTTATTTATCATCAAAGGTTTCCTGAGAAGTTTTGTTACTTTAGAATTTTTTTCTTGTGTCCAGGCAGACATATTATCTTTTTTATTTTCTCTCATAATTAACTTAATCAATATTGTAGTTTAATTAGTTGAAAACATATACATTTGACAGAACCAATTAGATAATTATAATTCGAATGAACGTCAAGGTTTGGTGGACAAAACAAATTATATCGAAAAACTTTGAAATTCACCACAACGAAATGATAAATTAAGAATTTGACTATCTTCTCTTAACCAGAAAAAAGTTTCTTCCCTATATAATTCATTTGAAAGTTGAAAAACAAACGGATTATTATACCGTGGTTATATAAATTAACTACCAATACTGATATTGTAGTGTAAAGTCAGTGTAAACTAAAGCTGTAGTTCAATTTATCAAGAAATGAAATTTGACACTTCAATATTCCTAACCAAATCTTGGAAATATTTTAACAATATTAATATGGAATAAAAATGGAAAGAATGAATTAGTACCAAATTCCTCAATTATGTGACATAAAAATCTCAGCTAAATGGCGTCTTCCACTTATTCTACCTTTGAAAATCAACAGTTTACTCCTGAAATCGATTATGATGAAATTAAGTTCCTTAGTGCTAATGTAAAAGAACCTTATTTCTGTAGCTAAAATACATTGTTTAAATTCATTTTGTTGCTCATTCACTTGCAAGGAAAATATAACATAATTTATTGTTTTGTAGGCTGTTGGGGAAGGTAGTTTTGGTGTGGTTTTTCGTGCTATATGGAAAGACAATCTTGTAGCAGTGAAAAAAATTACTAGGGATAATGAAAAAAAAGCTTTCAAAATTGAGGTCCGTCAATTATCAAGAGTGAATCATACAAATATAGTAACTCTCTTTGGAGCTTGTACAAAAGGTCCCAATATGTGTCTAGTTATGGAGTATGCAGAAGGGGGCTCATTGTTCAATGTCCTACATTATTCCCCCCGTTTGAAATATTTTATGAATCATGCCATGTCTTGGTTGTATCAGTGTGCCCTAGTAAGTATTATTTAAAAAATTGGTGTGAAAAACATGATTAACATTAGAAATCCAACTTTATTAAAATAGAATATGGCTCTGAGGTGAAAACAATATAATTGAAAATTGACTTATAGAGAAAATATATATTTAAGGAAATATGCATTAAATGGAGAAACTTATATAAAAGTCTCTTCATAAGTATGAAACTAAGTTTTTTGTTTGTGTTAGAAGTGATAATAGAATCAGATAATGAAGAAACTGTTTTATTGGGTGGTTAACAGTTTTTCCTTTAACAACAGTTTTTCCTTTAACAACCTTCCGAAACCAGATATACCATAGATATAACAGATGAAGAACTAAATTTTAGAGGATTCGGACTACTAAGATGTAACAGCATAAGTAGGCATACTGGAGGTACAGCCATATATATAAAAGATGAAATAGTAGATGTAAAATATTCTAAGTCATACGAAGTATTTCATGACTACTGATGGCTTCATGTTAAACTGAAAATTCAGAAATATAATCTTAACCTCGTTGTGATTTATCGATCTCCGAATGGCAATATTAATAACTTTATAGAATTCTTTAAAGGAATAAGTGATAGCATGACAGAAGAAAATATGGACATGTTAGTAATAGGCGATTTTAACATAGATTGGACAAATGTCCAATCTTAGGATTGAAGCAAATAACAAATGAACCAACCAGAATCACACTCGACAGTGAATCAACTATTGATTTAGCAGCCACGAACAGTAGTAGCATGTATTGTCAAACTTTTCATACCCCAAAAATCACTGACCATAGTTGGCAAAATATTATTCTAAACGTAAATGGTAAGACAGTAAAGAAAGAAATTGAAACTAGAAAAATTAACTATGAACAGCTATTAGAAGAATTGCATAAACTGAAATGGGAATATAATATCTATAACACCAACCAAATCTATGAAGTATTAACTAAAAATGCAGAAATTGCCTTAGATAATGTAGCTCCAAAAAAACTTAAAATAATAAGGGAAAATAAAACCCCCTGGTTTAATGAAGACATAAAAAGTGCAATAAAAGAGAGAAAATTGGCCTACCAATTATTTACAACAGTAAAAAATGATGAGAACTGGAACAATTATAAGGGAAAAAAATTTCAATGGAACAGGAAAATAATGTAGGCGTGCCACAGGGCTGCATTTTAAGGGCGTTTCTATTTATACTGTACATTAATAGTCTTCCTAAAGTGTTAAAATATTCAAAAATGGAATTATTTGCCGATGACGCATTAATATATTTAAAAAGCAAGGACATAGTGAAAGCTTGTGCCGTTTTAAACGAAGATTTAAAAAATATTGAAGAGTGGTTAAAGTTCTGTAAACTTAAACTAAACACAAAAAAGAGCAAAGCAATGGTTATTCGGAAAAAAAAGTTTCTGGGCTCATTTAACGAACAAAATCTGGACATCAAAATTGAAAATGAATCTTTGGAGATAGTGGACGAAATTAAATATTTAGGAGTGGTAATTGATAGAAAGCTGAATTTTAAAACACATTTTTCAAACGTGACACAAAAAATTTCTATTAAAGTTAATTACCTATATAGACTATCAGACAATCTAAACCTGGGTACAAGAAAAAACTTATATAATATACTAATATTACCACATTTAAACTATTGTTCCAGCCTGCTGTACTTTAGTAACAAATATGTAATTGATAATTTTCAACTTCTCCAAAATAAAGCTATGAGAACAATATTAAGAGCCAACAGATACACACCAATTATGCATGTCGATCTTGGAATGGTTGAATGTTAAAAACCTTCTTGAATATAATGTACTGGTTTTGGTTTCAAAAATAAAGTATGGTATCCTTCCTGAAAACGTACTAAATATGTTCAAGCGAAACTGTGATATTCATGGCCACAATACAAGAAATAGAATGAACTTTCACCTGTCAGAGACAGGCGTGAAAAGACAAAACTCTTTATGTGATAAAGGTCTTCAAATGTTTAACGAGTTACCAATCAGTGTGAAGAATCAATCATCCCTAAACAAGTTTAAATCATCACTGAAAGAATATTTATTATTAAATCAAAGACCTTACTAGTATTAATTGAAATAAAACAGACTTTTAAATTTAATCTAGTATATTTTGGTTAAGTTTTATCATAGTTTTTAAATATTTTATTTTTATGCTTTATTTGTGTCAGAAATGTGTGAATTTATGTAGCTTTATAAGCTAAATAAAAAACCTTTGAATTGAATTGAACCTTATAACTTAATGGAAAGACTTGAAAGGTATCAAGTATTCCAAGAGTAATCTATATGAAAAATTATAGTTGTTTCTTTCAGTTGAGTAGTCTAAACATCTGACATTAAAGTTGGTGAACTGTAACGATAGTGAAGTATTTTCCTTATGATCCATTCATACTGGTTTTGAGAAGAATAAAGAGGTTTTCATATTTTGTAACTACATCCCTCAAATATTCTTGTTTTCATAAATCACATTTTATATAGATACCAACCTAATTATAATGATTTGAAGGTACATGGTTGCAAACTCTGATGATATCATTATAAACAATTTAGATTATCTACTATATACACTAGGTAGTTATTTTCTTTACGTCATCTTCATAACAAACTTTTTTAGGGGGTAGAATATTTACACAACATGAAACCAAAACCATTGATTCATCGTGATTTGAAACCTCCTAATTTGCTTCTAGTAGATAAGGGTAAGCATCTAAAAATTTGTGATTTTGGAACTGCAGTTGATCAAAAAACTCACATGACAGAAAATAAAGGATCGGCTGCTTGGATGGCACCAGAGGTAAATAGTAAGGAGATTATATATCTAAATGACCATAATAATGAATATATATATATATATATATATATATATATATATATATTATATACACATATATATATATATATATATATATATATATATATATATATATATATATATATATATATATATATATATATATATATATATTATATATATATATATATATATATATATATATATATATATATATATATATATATGTATATACATATAATATGTCAACATTTGAAGAAAATATATGTTACATAGCATTCTTCTTCGTTTCACTGAAGCATCGCAATATGTTTCAATTTCAGATCCTTTAAAATGATAAATATTAAAAATTTTTTGTATCTTCATAAATTAACAAGCATTAAGGAAAATCATAAAATATGTTAAAATAGAACATACACCTCTAATAAAGAGTCACCATATGTTCATTTAATTCTTGAAATTTTGATTAGACTGACTACATCATCGTCTCAAGTTTACAAATGAACGTTAAGGTTGATTTGTCCATCAACTTTTTGATTTGCAATCAGTAGATTTCACAGGATTTTAGAATTGTTATTAATATGATAATATTTGACATTAATATGAATAAAATGATTTTGCCAGTAAGTGTATGTATGTCTTCTTATAAGACTGTGAGGATTCAAGTAACCTCATTATTGGAATACAATTCGTAAAGCTGTTATGATGCTCCTATAGTAGAGTACCTATTTCTACTTATATGTGTTTTAGCGGTTTTACTATTTCCATATGTTAGTATTTATTCCACACAATGGTAAATATAAATACCTCATTGGCAAATAATGTTCATTGAAATTCAATTCAACAATTATTATTGGTGAATATATTCATAATTTTTTTGAAATCACAAAGTTTAAATGCAGTGTACAATTTTTTGATTACGAAATTTTTAAAGGAAGAGCACTAAATAGGTAGGAACGAGGAGGTAAATTGTGTGAAATTAAATTGAATTTTCAGTTGAATTTTTCTGAGTTTAAAATTCATTTTTAATTGGAACATTAGTTTTTTGCAAACGATTGGTAGTAGTCACAAGATAAAATGTAGTCTTTAATGAATTTGAGTAATTTATTAATTGGGTTTTATAGTTGAGAAAACAATAGAAATTTTCACTTGAGATGAAGGAGAATTTTCTGATGATGAGTTGAAAAATTCCTGCATTGTTTTAAATTGAATAATTGAAATCTTTCTAATAAATACTGTGAAGTAGATGTAAATTTCAATATTTGGTTTTAGGTTTTCTCTTCAAATACTTACACGGAAAAATGTGACGTTTTTAGTTGGAGTATAATTCTGTGGGAAGTTCTTACTAGATGTAGGCCTTATAACTCTCCTGGAGTAACATCACTCAGTATCTTATGGGGAGTTTTTCAAGGCAAACGTCCTCCTCTTATCCAAGATTGTCCTTCCTGTATAGAGAATTTGATGATTATGTGCTGGGATCAACAACCAGCTAACAGACCAAGTATGCCTGAGGTAGGTGTGTTGCTGTTAGCTCATTAATCTGTATTATACAAACCACACATTCAGATTTTAAAACAGGCAGTATGTTGAATTTTGTGTCGAATCCAATGTACTTCTGAATTCTTTGTACAGCATTTTCAACAAATAATGATGATCGCGATTTCTATTGATTCCCATTACCATCCTAAATATTCTTGTGTTACTGATACCTGTATATATATTTATATATATATATATATATATATATATATATATATATATATATATATATATATACAGGGTGTTCTACAAGCTCTATGACAAACTTTGACAGAAGGTAGGTTGCTTGATTTTGAACATATTTTTTTCAATAAACATGGGTCCGATTCGTTTTTGTTTAGAAGTTACAAGCATTCAAACTTTATTAACAATTACATCGACCAACTAAAGATTCGGTCACTCGAATAATGAGAGTTGGATAATTTCTTATTTGGTTAGCTGCATCTTGATTTCTTTCAAGTAACTGCTGATGGGTAGCGATTTCAACATGGTAGACCAGCTGCTTCATGTGTCCCCATAAATAAAAATCCAGAGGATTTAGATCGGGTGAACGAGGTGGCCATAATATTGGACCTCCTTGACCTATCCATTTATTCGGGAAATGTTCATTTAGCCAAGCAACTACTTGTCTTCCCCTATGTGGCGGTGCACCGTTCGTGCTGATACCACATATTTTGAATAATATTAAGTTGTACGTCAATTTACTCTAAAAGGTCGTGTCCTAAGAAATGTCTATAAAGATTTGCATTTAAACGATCATTTAGAACATGCACAGGTAATAAATTATTGTTGAAAATGCCACCCCAAACGTTGACACTTAATCGTTGCTGAAATCGTCTTGGTCTAATTGCATGTGGATTTTGCAACGCTCATACATGTTCATTATGATTATTATTTATGCCATCCCTAGTAAAGCACGCTTCATCAGACCACATGACGAGCGAAATGAATCTATCATTTTGTGCTTGTTCCTGAAGTAACCAGCGACAAAATCTTAATCGCTGTGGGGAATCTCCAGCATGCTACGCCTGTACATTTTGGCGATGAAACGGATGTAACATTTCTCTGTTCAATACACGCCATACAAAATTCTGTGATACATGAAGGTTACTAGATATACGCCGAACACTGATTGAAGGGTTATCAAGGACAGCATCTATCACATTTTCTTCATTTTGTACATTTACTTCAGTAGGACGAATGGCCTTCTTTGGAGCAGGATTACCTTCTTCCCGAAGTCTACGAAATTATGCACTAAACACCGTGTGGGCAGGTTGATGTCTATTTGGATACCTGCGTCGGTATTCTTGAGCAGCTTGTCTGGCGTTACCATTGGCATACCCATATACAAACACAATATCTGCATATTCCTCAGTGGAGAATAAATGCAGTTTTTATTTAGAACTTTCACACGAAATATCTAATAAATAATTAAAATGACACTAACAATAATTATTGTCATAACCGATATTTCTATTTATCAGCCTACGTTTTTTATTGAAGCAGGTGTATATTTTATAAGTGTGCATTAACATGCTTAGTGACTTTCTATCACTTCCTGGTTGACTGAAAAATAAAGATTCTTCAAATGCTTGTAACTTCTAAACAACAACGAATCGGACCCATGTTTATTTTTAAAAAAATGTTTAAAATCAAGTGACCTACCATCTGTCAAAATTTGTCATAGAGCTTGTAGAACACCCTGTATATATATATATATATATATATTATTTATTTGAATTGTTGTTGCCAGTGAAATATTTTTTTACTTTTGGATAATTATTAGCAATAACAGGCTTGTTGAATCTCAAATAACTCGATTTTATTAAAAAGTTGACGTTTCGCCACGCATACAACTCTAAATTTTCACCCTTCTATCAACAACCCATATTTTTTAATAGCCATTTTAATAATTTAAACAATGTTTGCCGGGTCAGATAGATTGATAGATAGATGTTATGATCGATAGATAGTTAGATAGATAGAAAGGCAGATAACTATCTAGAAAGATAGATAGAGATACATCGGCAGGTAGATGAATAGATAGAAAGATAGATATATAAAAATAATTTTTATGGGAGAACAACGTTTGCCGGGTCAGATAGATTGATAGATATTTAGATATATCTATCGGCAGATAGATGAATAGATAGATAGATAGAAATAATTTATATGGCAGAACAACGTTTGCTGGGTCAGCTAGTATATATATATATATATATATATATATATATATATATATATATATATATATATATATATATATATATATATAATATAATATATATATATATATATATATATATATATATATATATATAATTATATATATTATATAATATATATAATATATATATATATAATATATATATATATATATATATATATATATATATATATATTTATATATATATATATATATATATATATATATATATATGTATATGTATATATACTCAAATCATTGTAGAAATGAGGATGTTGATGCGAAAACGGGATAAGTCAATATATAAATTTTTCAAGAAAGCTAACCAAAAATCGTTTGTTTTTTTAAATATTTTCTCAATAAATAATATTTTTGTAGATGTGATTTATATCAGAAAAAATCGAAGAAGGGTATGTCATAATATCAACACAAACATAATATTATTCACTCAAAACCTTTTCAGATTTGTGTCCTGACCTATGAGCAATATTATGAGAAATCAAAATAAACCAAGAACCTTCTCCTATGTCAACAAAAAACTGAACATTAAGTAACGTTCAGCCGTGTATGATAGCAAGTTACGACCAGTTGGCCTCTCATAGCTAAAAGTATCATAGATTGGTGCCAAAAAAGTCATTTTAACTTATCCCCCTTCATGCATGAAATATAACATATGGTATTAGTCAAAAGTACTATAATTTATTGCCTGATCTATACCATTGTTGCACCAAATGATAACCAATTCACTAAATATCTGAAACACATTCATAACTTCATTTGATAAATTGATGACATCCCTTTTTTGTATGAATATCCTCAAATATTGACGAAGGTTAGGATGGTATCCTCAGGCTATGCAAGTAGGTATTTTCAACGATTCTGAATCACGTTAGGTCTATATATATATATATATATATATATATATATATATATATATATATATATATATATATATATATATATATATATATATATATATACAGTCTGTCCACGGATGGGGTTTACAAGAGGACAAATGGACCAAAAATTAAAAGATACGAAAAAAAGTTACTCTTAATAAACGTTTCTGCTTGTCTAGAAAATACGATTCATCTTAAGAAATTTTAATTTTTGTATACAGGGTGGGTACAAACTGCAAAATGTTATTTTCCTTAAGACTAAACATACCTTATTTTGAAAGTTACAAAAAAAAATCACTCTTAATAAACGTTTTTACTTATCTAGAAAATACGATTCATCATAAGAAACTTTAATTTTTTTATACAGGGTGGGTACAAACTGAAAAAATGTTATTTTGCTTAAGAGTTAACATACTTTATTTTGAATATTATGAAAAAAGTCCCTCTTAATAAATGCATCTTAATTTTTTTTATACAGGGTGGGTACAAACTGCAAAAATGTCATTTTCCTTAAGAATGAACATACCTTATTTTGAAAGTTACGAGAGAAAGTCACTCTTAATAAGCGTTTTTACTTGATGAAGTAATTGTAATAATAATAATACTCGTGTGAACATTTTTATTAACCTGAAAATAATACGATAACGATTCCATAATTCAAAAACTCCGCTACCAAACTCAACACATTTTTCTAATTGCTTTTTCAAATAAGTGAAAGATTTCCTGTTTTCTTCCTGAGATATCGATTGGACAGCCTGGATAGATAATTCTGCCCTTCAGCACTTCAATATCATTTGGTACTGCGGTAGCAAAAACAAAACTGGGCCATTCATGCCAATCGACCTCAATCCAAATCTGCGGTCAAGCCATTCTCTAACCTCACGAGCGAAATGAGCTGAACAACCATCTTGCTGAAAATACATATTTTGTCGAAAATTTAATGGTAGATTTTCGAGTTCATCATTGAAAAATGTACCCATCCTGGGGTAAAGTTTCTTATGATGAATCGTATTTTCTAGACAAGTAGAAACGTTTATTAAGAGTGACTTCTTTTCGTAACTTTCAAAATAAGGTATGTTCAGTCTTAAGGAAAATGACATATTTGCAGTTTGTACCCACCCTGTATATAAAAAATTAAAGTTTCTTAAGATGAATCATATTTTCTATAAAATAAAATGTTTATTAAGAGGGACTTTTTTTCATAATTTTCAAAATAAGGTATGTTTACTCTTGAGCAAAATAACCCTTTTTCAGTTTGTACCGACCCTGTATAAAAAAATTAAAGTTTCTTATGATGAATCGTATTTTCTAGACAAATAAAAACGTTTATCAAGAGTGATTTTTTTGGTAACTTTCAAAATGAGGTATGTTGAGTCTTAAGGAAAATAATATTTTTGCAGTTTGTACCCACCCTGTATACAAAAATTGAAATTTCTTTAGATGAATCGTATTTTCTAGACAAGCAGAAACGTTTATTAAGAGTGACTTTTTTTCGTATCTTTCAATTTTTGGTCCATTTGTCCTCTTGTAAACCCCATCCGTGGACATAATACTATATATATATATATATATATATATATATATATATTATATATATATATATACATATATATATATATATATAAATATATATATATAAATATATATATATATATATATAAATATATATATATATATATATATATATATATATATATATATATATATATATATATATGTATATATATATATAAGATATATATAGTTTAATTTAGAATAATTGAACACTTTTGCAAAATTTTTTGGATATTAATCAATTTACTTATCAATTGTTTCGGATATCTAGCCTGTTGACAAAAGCTTTTCAAAAGTCAACAACTTTCTCAAGTCTGGTATGTATTATCTCAACATCCCCAGAATTCATATACATATATTGTGTTAATTTGTGAAAATGGTTGTTGAAGAAGTATGGTAAATTTCGGAATGTGGTTCTTATTGATGATTGTAAGACTACCCGCGCACTAGGCAGCCTGGCTGCCGCAGCCAGTAAATCACATGGCGGCTTATGGGAGACCGCGCACTAGGCGGCCACGAGTTTATTTTTTTCCACGATATTTTGGCTGCCGCAGCCCTGACTGCCTAGTGCGCGGGCTCCCTAATAGTGGTGATATATTAAATATCACTTGCTCATTAAGAATGCGAGTGGTGTGCTTCTGATATTTCAATTGCGTCAAGAATGTCAAAATTTATTTCCTTTGTTACCTGCATAAAATAATTTTGCATATTCTAAATCTATAAAGTGATTGTTTCTAATGCAGTGTTCATAACGTTTAGTGCAATTCATTTTGTGTAGTATGGAGTTTCTATGTTCCTTCATCCTGGTTTCAATGTTATGTACCGTATGTCCTCTGTAAAATGCGTCACAATCACCACAGTGGATTTGATATACACCACTTTTTCCACCTATTATTATTTACCAGAAATGAACCCAAGTTTTTTTTATTAGTGGTTATGTTTTTCAAATTAAGTTTACCCAATTCATTATTTAGTGAATCTTAGACAAGTATCTTGCTTTAATTTTGGTTTTGTAGGATTCGTATAAAATATCTGAAATTTTAATCATTTAACCGACAAGAGAAGAAAAAATTGTTATCTAGGTCTGATTATTCACTCTGTAATTTGGAAATAAATCTTTTAGTTAAATGTAAAAAAAACTGTAAAAATAATAACATATGGCAGTATAATATTTCATTTCTGGCCAAATCGTGTTTCACTTTAAGCCATTTCACAATTCATTTTCAGTTTCAGCATTATCATGTCTAATTTTTTTTCTTTGCATATTCCATTTTTTGTCTATTTTGAATAGTCACCTGAAATTATAGTATTTTTTGAAAAAATATCATTTTTGTGTGTAGAATTCGTAATTTTCTATTTCCCATGATGGATAACTTCCAAGGAATATATGTTAATATGCATGATACTATGAATTATAATGCACTGAATTTCTAATTTTCAATGATTTTGTTAGGTCGTAAAAAGGATGTACGATATTTGTAGTATACTACCTGAAGTTGATGACGTCGTTGAAGTTGATGAAGAAGATAGCTCAAATAGTGCCAAAGACGAATTTTATGAAGATGAAGAAATTACTTCAACTGAATATGAGTCATTCCAACAAGATCTCAATGAAACGAAAGTACAACATTTACCTCAGCCAACACATAATTGTATGGTCCCGCTTGCAGTTGATGTTGATCCTGTGAGTGTTATTTATTGGGGGCATTTTTTGATAGTAATTTGAAAGAATTTTGACAACATAACCAAATGCGATATTTCAAGCTATTTCATCGGCTTTAAATATTCCCTGTGATAATATATATATATATATATATATATATATATATATATATATATATATATATATATATATATATATATATATATATATATATATATATATATATATATATATAAATAATGATTTTTTTTGGATAAAAACAAAATACAGCAATCAATCTGAAATTCGTCACAAAATAATATATATATATATATATATATATATATATATATATATATATATATATATATATATATATATATATATATAGGTTTTATTAACCGAAAATAGTTGCTATGTCTTCTGTTTGTTATGTAATAACTTTAAAAAGATACATTATTTTAGGTGGTGTAAAAAGTTTGCAACCTACAATTACAGAAAATTATTCTGAATGCATTCTGATTCATAACTATAGTAATATTCTATGCTTTTGTCAGGTCAAGACAAAAAAAAATTTGTCAAATAAAGAAAGCCAAAGCAGCTCTACTGTTACATTCATATATATATATATATAAATATATGTATATATATATATATATATATATATATATATATATATATATATATATATATATATATATATATATATATATATATATATTATATTCATGTTATTTCTGTGTTCTATTTTGTCTAACTTAAATCTTTTATGAAATTATTACAGAAAGCATGGGATATTGCTGAACCTGAAGAGGAACTTCAGAACATGGTTGGATTGAACTTAGCACCTAGTATGAGTAAGTCCTTATCATTTTTAAATTGCCAAACCAAAGTATATTTTATAATATATATATATATATATATATATATATATATATATATATATATATATATATATATATATATATATATATATATATATATATATATATATATATATATATATATATATATATATATATATATATATATATATATATATATATATATATATATTTATATATACAGTAGAACCTCGATTATCCGGGCCTGTCGGGACCGGACCTTTGCCGGATAATCGAAAACACGGATAATCCAAAAACTTCATTTTTATTTCTTTAATAATTTATTTACACAAATGCATATCAAAAGAATAAAAGAAACGTGATACATACATGTAACAAACAACGAAAGTTTTTATATTTAAACATAATACAACGTATATGAACAGTAATAACTAAAAACGTTAATAAAATCACTTACAAAAAAAATCAGTAATTTTTGTTTGTTTTTGGGCTTCGTAAATTCTATCCCTTATAATTTCCTTCATTTTTCTAAGTTGAAGTAGATGAATGTCATCAGTTTCAGGTTGTTCTTCAAAGTAATGGATAAGTACATTTACTGCATCTCCTGCTTCTCTATGACTTGTTTTGATGATGACATTATTTTCATCGTCATCACTACTTTTGTCAGAACTTTCTGCAGAGGTCTGGTTATTTGATAATCTTCGTCAATATTCTGATACCCTTTTTCGTCGTGATCACATTCTATCCATTCCTGTATTTTTGCGTTATCTATTTCTTCCAAGCCTTTGATTTGTGAGGCTATAGATGCGATGTCTTCGATTGATAACTCATTTTCATCTTCATCTTCAGTACAATCTTCTTCATCTGCTGTTAAGGTCATAATTTTATCAAATGCTCTTTTAATGTTAGTCTCTTTCACTTCACTCCAAGCGCGAGCTACAGCATAAATTGCTTCTTTCAAATTCAGACGTTTCCAAAATCCCATAAAGTCACATTCTCGCAACAATTGGAGCATAAGGTCTTTCCTATAAAGCCTCTTCATGGTCTTTATAACACCTTGGTCCATGGGCAGGGCAATAGATGTCACATTAGGAGGAAAATATGCTACGAATATGTTCCCATCTGCTGATTTTAGTTGCTCTACCTCAGGATGCGATGGAGCATTATCCAGTAACAGTACAGCCTTGGGTGGAAGATTATTTTCTTGCAAATAAGTTTTAACTTGTGGTATAAATTTTTCAAAAAACCACTTTTTAAAATTCACTCGATCCATCCAAGCAGCCTTTTGATTATAATAATCAACTGGCAGTGTTTTTACATTTTTAAAAGCCCTCGGATTTTTTGATTTTCCTATGACAGCTAGCCTAAGCTTATGGCTTCCTGATGCATTAGCACAGCATAACACTGTTGAACGGTCTTTGCTTACCTTGAAACCTAAATAAAAAAATAACTTAAAAAAAAACAATCAGTACAGTACAAAAATAAAGCCAACCTGGTGCACTAGTTTCTGAGCCTGCAGCAAGTGTTCTCTTCGGCATTGCTTTTCAATAAAGTCCAGTTTCGTCGCCATTATACACTTACTCGGGTTATAGGTCATGCTCCGTTATAAGATTTTCCAAATCATAGCAAAATTCAACCATAGCTACATCATCGGCACTTAATTTGTCCCCTTGAATAGCTAATTGTCGTATTCCATGACGTTTTTTAAATCTGTATAGCCAACCGGAAGAAGCAGAGAAGCTTCCTTTAATTTTCAATTGCTCGTGAAACTTTTGTGCTTGCCTAGCACACATCGATCCTGATATTGGAACCCCTTCCGATCTTTTTTGTAAGAACCACTTGGTCATAGCATCATCAAGTTTAGGAAAAGTAGATCCTTTTAGAGACTTCCTGTCAGAAATAGCTTTTGCACTATCAGCTTTAGCTACAAAGCTCTGTAACTTGGCTTTATTCTTCACAATGTCGCGAACCGTTTGTTTTCCAATGTTATATGTTTTAGCCAATAGAGCAACATCTTTCTTTTTTCAAATTGTTTTAAAATTTCCATTTTTTGTTCTAAAGATAATACATTGCGTTTACGCTTTTCGTTAGCACCGGTACGCTGCATTTTGTGCGTGTTTGAAGAGTCGGGTTGATACTGTTAATAGTTGACGAAAATAATAAGTAAACACATACAAGTATGTAAATTCGGGATTCCCCGAAACGAAACGAACGTCTGTACGAGACGAGCGTCTGCGCGGTGCATTCAATGTTCACGCGCCAACCTCTGGCCAACAGACACGGATAATCCGCGCACGGATAATCGGGGTTCTTCTGTATATATATATATATATATATATATATATATATATATATATATATATATATATATATATATATATATATATAAATATATATATATATATATATATATATATATATATATAATTATTACTGTAAGTGTGAAGATAAAGTTTCGCTTATTGGCACCAGGGAAATTACTCTCTGAGAACTGCATATTTTCGTATATTTTTGAAAAATAATTCGATATAACCGCTAGTGCATTTTACTATTAACTTCAAACGGTGTCCTAATGTGAATTTCAGTAAAAAATCTATAGATTGCAAAAGTAAATTAAAAATAAAAGTATTTTTCAAAATTGTTGTAACTGAACTAGTTCTTGATCTAGTTTGTCCTTCAGATATGCGTTAATTTGAAATATATCATCTGAGCATTTATTATTTAATGACTAAAATAGCATTATTTGAATGTAATAATTGCATGCTCATTTTTATCAGCAATTTTGAATATTTTATTAATGAAAAAGTGAGAGTTGTCCATTTACTTTATTGAGGCGCTCTTAAGACAATTCGTTCAAACTAAAGTTTGAAGATAGAAAACGCAATTAATTACATAGAGATGTATTACCATTGTATAAAATACTACAAGTCGAACAAATCGTACATGAAATTAAAAAAAATTATTTATATATTTTCTATCTATGTTTGAGTTTTAAAGATTTCACTTGATAGTTTAATCTCTCGGTTTTAAAATTAACTCATAGAGATTAACTTGAAATTCTCTTTTATAATACTATACCAAGGCAATTTAATACTTAATAGTTAATTAAATCATTGTGTTGGATTAATCACTAGTCAATTATGTCTACCTTGTCTTCATCATCAGAAATTAATCGTTAACTATATATTAAATATCCATTCTACGGATGACAATCACTGCCAGGAAAAAAAGATTCCAATAAAATTGTGTGGCATTTTTCCAAATCAATTCAGGTTGTGAAAACTTCTACAAAATGGAAATGCGTAATGTTTTATCAGGAACTCGGACTATCGGTTACGGTTAAACTGCAAGCGAATGTTATCAAACCATTCAATCAACGAACAAATGCAGACAAACTGATCAATCCAAAGCTACAGTTCCACCGGAGTAGGGTTGCCATCACCTAAATTGCCGACGCTGGACAAAAATTTGAAAAACCCTGGACATTTGGGTGAAAGGACCCCGCACATTTAGTTAGAAAAAATGACGACAGCTAAATTCGCTAATTTTTGGATATATTATAGATACTGGCCAGCTATGAAACATATCAATTTTAAATTTTGTTCCCACGACTGGTTTGGGATATAGAGTGGTCCAAATGTCAATGTCTGGATAAACCATCTTTACAATTTTAGAAAATGCTGTTAACATACAGACTTTCTGTGAAATGCGATAACCTCAGTGGGAAGCTATAGCTTGACGATAGTCACTCATATAACTCAAAAATTCGACATATACAGGCTGTTTACTCGATGGGTTTGTGTACACGGTCTCAACTTCGACAATTATGTTTCAAAAGACTTTATTTCTAACTTAATAATAACAAAGGATACCCGAAATAGTAGACGGAAAGTACAACTGTCTACCATGTACAATTTAGAAAGAAGGATGGTCTAATTTGACATCACCGAATTTTTCTTCTTTATATTTTGTACAGGGATTATTTGTGAGGTACTGGAAAAATAAATGAGTTCATTGCCGAATCGAATAGTTGAAAAACAGGCCACATTCATGTTAAAACTTAAGTTCATATACCGTATGTTCGTTTCCTAATGTCGTAAAATGAGAGTGTATCTAATGATTATAATGGGACTGATTGGATTTCAACGAGACAAGTAAGAATAGTATACTCAGTTTGTATTGTTCAGGGTGGTTTGGAATCGGTTCTTCCAGATCCATAGACTAACTTTTCAAGATACGGGTAGGTACAGTGAAATACGTTCTTTGACCATAAGTCTAGTATCCTGAGTGAATAATTATTTTCACATTTGAATATCAATTGAAATCGCGTTGTTTACCGAATCTATAATTTTAGTAAAATGATATTTCACGTGCGGGAGCATACCAGAATAACCAAAGTACCACAACACCATTGCCACATGAGCACATGTTCCGAGTGTTCTTGGACCTGATTTACAGGTACAGTACTACCCCGACACCGACTCTAGGTCTTCATTATTTTGAATCCATAGCTGATACTTTGTAACATTTTTATATCTTCGAAAATAGTCTCAACCTAACAAGGTTAATATCGAGATGAGCTTCATCAATTTCTAAATTAATATCTTGATCACCTCAAGATGAAAAATAATTAATACATGTTTATCTACGAGGGTATGCCTGTAAAAATGTACATACGGTATAAAAACGTCAGTTTCAACATGATATGTACTTTTTATAGACTATTCGACTTACTTACTCTCCAGTACCTCACAAATAAAGAGTTTTCAAGTAATAAAGAAAAAAAATTCTGTGATTTTAACTTTTGGACCACTTTTTTTTTCTAAAATATACATGGTAGGAAGCTGTATTTTGCTTCATTGTTTTAGATATCGTTTGTTATCAATGAAGCTAGAAATAGAGGTTTTTGGCATAAAACTGTCGAAGTTGAAGCCGCATACACAAACTCATCGAGTAAACAGCCTGTATATGCCGGGCTCATTTTCAAGTTAATTGGATGGCTTCCTTTAAAGAACGGTTTTTTAGTGAAGTTATCATATTCCAGTAAAAATTTGTATGTTAACATCATTTTCTGAAATTATGAATATGATATTTTTGGACATATATATTTGGACCACTCTATATCCTAAATCAGTCGTGGGAACAGAATTTAAAATTGATATGTTGTGTAGGTAGCCAGTATCTACAATATATCCAAAAATTAGCGAATTTAGCTGTCGTTATTTTTTCTAACTAAATGTGCGGGGTCCTTTAGATTTTTCCCGGTCAACAATATTTTTTTGGAATAAAATAACACATCGTTTATATTTTGATTTATTTGAACTTTAAACCACTTGTTTACGATATAAATAACCGGCCAAGTGCGAGTCGGACTCGCGCACCAAGGGTTCCGTACCGTTGACTATGCCCCTCTTAAATATTTAAATTATTTATTAACTATACATTAAAAGAAAGAAACAAGTTTTAATTTCACGGAGAGCAAGTTCTTTTTACTAATTCAACTCAACTTGGAATTTTTCAGACCTGCCAATTTTAGCCAAAATGTCTTTCTTCTCCATCATGAATTTGTAAAAGTCGGAGCAACTGAAGTCTTTAAAATTAGACTTTATTTCGATCAGAGGAGAAAGCGTCTGTGTATTTAGCAAGTCCATTGCTGCGACATTAGCGAAAAAAGTCACTCCACATTCGCATTGTGATCTGGTGTACAAAAATAATACTGTGCGATTTTGAGCAGTTCAGAATGAAGATGTTTTAAAAAAATTAAGCCACAACTAGTTTGCATTTAATAGCTTATCTCCGCCACTGAGTCTAAAGCTTCACACACCCGGACACAAAATTTGTCCGGGTTTTACCCGGGCATATTTCGAAAGCCCCGTCCGGACGACCCCTAAACTACGACAAATCCGGGGAATCCCGGACGAAAGGCAACCCTACACACCGGAGGAACATCTTGTTCCTGAATGTTTCTCCTTGTTGCCAAAAGTAGAAACTTATGGCAACATATGTAAACTTCTTGTTTCCACTTAAGCAACTTAAATTGTCAATAGTTGCATATTATTTAGTAGAAATAATCAAAATTTGTTGCCGAAACATAAAGAAATTTTAAGGAACATTTTGGAACATTTCGGAAACAAGCAACAGCAACAAAAATGTTACGCTGGTGGAAACGTAGCTATATATTCATTCGTTTTCGTACTTTACTTTACACTGAAAATCTGCGACACGAATGTTTACTAGTTGCGTTCTCGATACGTTTCCACTGCGATAGCAACACGGATTTTTTCACAAATGTTTCCTATTTTCTTTTGAAGTTTACCGCTCAAAATAGAAACCGGCGGCAAGTAGGAACAGTCAACATTTGTTGCCGAAAAATAAAGAAATGTATGGAAGATTTTGGAACATTTACGGAAACACCGAACAGCAACAAAAATGTTCCTCCTGTGGAATCGTAGCTTGAAGGGTGACAAGTAAAAACAGTCAACATTTGTTGCCGAAACCTAAAGAAATTTTAATGAACATTTAGGAACATTTGGGAATATTTTCTGAAACACGCAACTGCAACAAAAATGTTCCACAATGTTCCTCATTGTTCCTTCAGTGGAACTGTACCTTAACCCCTTGTTGCATCATTTGCCAAATATGGCACAAACCAATGTTTTACATCTCTTTAATACATACGTCAGAGAAATATTACTTTATTTGCATGAATTACCATTTCAGGCACATACAAACATATTTCCAAAGAGGCAGCTCCCTCTCTGTAATTATTTCGCAGTTATATACGTTTTTCAAAATGGTGACGATGAATCAGCTGCTTGTCAGTATTATTGTAGATTGAGTAATAGTTTTGAGTTCATCCACGTAACTTTCTACCCAATAAAAATTCATTTTGTAAAAAATATACTTCTAGTAACTGCCTCATAGTGGTAAGTACTCGTATTTTTGAATAATTGACATTTTTCATCTAAAAATCACTTTGTGCCATATATGGAACATTATGCAAGTCAAGTATATCTGGCTCGACCATATTGTGCCATATATGGAACATTATGCAGTTCAAAAGTATATCTGACTTGACCATATCTGCCGATTATGAATTTAGAAAATGTGAAAGAAATTTTTTTCTGATATATTATGGATCTAGGGTTGCCAACTCTCGACAGGACTAACCCGGGAGAATTTTATAAATCCACTAAGGGGGGGGGTGTAAGAAATTATCAATCAATTTTAAATTCATATTCAATTTGCTTTCGAGCAGTATCTAATATTTGACGGTTTTTCACCATAAAATCATAATCATCAAAGATCGAAGTTTTGTTACAGCGACGGTTACGTATAACTTCAGAAAAACCGGAGAAATTAATGTAACCCGGGAGGTCGGGAGGATAACCATTATTACCGGAGTCTCCCGGGAAATCCGGGAGGGTTGGCAACCCTATATGGATCCCAAGTTATTTTATGCATAAAAAAATGTAGTTATACATAATTTTAATCAAAATGAAAGTGAATACAAAATATCAGATGAAGATGAAATATTGGCGGTATAAAATATTTTTAGTTCATGTTGCATGCTGTGCTATATTTGGCACAAACCAGTTTTTCTTTTTTTTTGACAAAGAATATAGTGCTTAATTTTTTTAAATATTTTTCTGATGAAATATAAGTATGTCTTTTTCCCACTGTACCTTTTTTTATCAATTCTAAAAAAACATGCATTAAGGGGTTGATGGTTTAAACTAGGGTTATTCAACTGATCCTAAGAGTAACCCGAGTAGCGTAGTTTTTGGCAATACGCAGAACTCGGTTGTCGTGAAATTTATTTTGGAAGCTCGAAGATATATCGTTGGTTGTTAATTATTCCACGCTACAAAAGAACGAATTATCTGTGAATGACTTTAAACTATCGATCGTGCAACGCATATTCGACGCTTTTGTCAACAGAAAATGTCACACGGTTGTTGCCTAGGCACCTGACGGTCTCAGCTGTTAGAATAAATACGATGCAGCGGCCAGAAATTTTTGACACAATACACACCGGATTAAAGCGTTCGCATTCGCGAGGTCTTAGTCACCTCTGGCGTGAGAAAAGGGGGATAAAACAGGACAACCGGGAATAAATCGGTATGCAGTCGGTCAGTCTGCCCCGCAAAATGCGCGTATTATGAATCGGGTCCCCCGCCTTCCGATTTCTTTTTAGAGAACATCGAAGACCTGACCGGTGTTCCCTGCTGCTATGAGTCAGAACGAAGCGGCATGTAAGTCGGCAGCTGTCGCATCTGTTGGTTGTTATATATTGTGTTTATTTTAGTTTTCGACCAGACAAGAACCGCTAGAATAAAAATTGAAAGTGAAAAATTAAAAAAAATTCGTAACGTTACCACAATTTTCAAATAACAATGTACTCCCACTGAAAATGTTAAGTATTGAATAGATTTATTAGTAAATTAATATTAAAACGAAGCACTATTGATAACAATTTTCACAAATATTTGTTAATAATGCATCGCTGCGTTTCAGAGTAACACTTCTACGCAGTGGCGGGGAAAGGCCTTTTTTGTGGGCAAGGTACATTTCGCGAGGCCCTCTTATTCTTTCCCAACATGCATCGGCTAACATTTGATATCTACTATTCTATTCATTGTTCGCTGTAAATTTCTTTTTTTTGTCGCAATAATCTCAACAATGTGGTGTTCTATGTAATTAAGAGACAGCGAACAGTAACCGTTTATCACCATTTTTCATCATCACCACTTTTCGTCAGCAACATTTGACGTTCTTTTTATTTGCTGGTATTAAAAAAAACTGTTTTAACCTGCTTTTAGAGGACTTTATACGTTGTTCACTGTCTTCATAATCAAACATGTTTTTCTTTAGGCAGATCATAACTGCTTTTCTCAATAAATTGATGAGCGTCAGGCAAACACTTTTCCAATCCAGTTATTCGATATTCTTTGACCCAGTCGCATTATATACGCAAATGTTCAGAAGCACTGATTGAATGGACTTGTACAGATTGCCATAATTCGCTTTTGATATCAACACGCGATAATATATCATACATAACATATGAAGAGATGATAAATTCTAAACTGACCATTTTTTCAAAACCGAATCACAATCACTGAGTGTGTCTGATTGATTCTTTAAGCTTTCGATGCATTGAACAACTTCGCCAAATTGCAGTCATATAGCCTTCACTGCCCCAATTCTTATCTCCCACCTGGTGTCTGATAAAGGCTTCATAGTAAGCTTCAGTTTGCCTTTGATTAATTTCCAGCGTTTGCTGGAACGTGAAAGTAGCAAATAAATTTTCTCAATAAAACCAGAAAATGTTTTTGCGCCATACAAGAATTTGCTGCATCATCTACTAACAGCAGATTCCAGCTATGACAACCGCATGGTATAAAAAATGCCCTAGAATTTATACTTAATATTCGAACTTTAGCTCCACAAGAAGTTTTCTTCTATTGTGTTGATTGATGTATTACAATATCTTGAGATAGCTGACATTTATTCAATTCTAATAGAGGCTCTAGCGCAGTCCAGCAAAAAAGAATACTATATTGTAAAATCACTTCATTGATAACTGTTATGCTAATATATATATATATATATATATATATATATATATATATATATATATATATATATATATATATATATATATATATATATATATATATATATATATATATATATATATATATATATATATATATATATATATATATATATATATATATATATCTGCCGCCTTAAGCGCGAGGCCCCTAGGTCTACGTGGCCGTAGGCGGTCGCCCACGCCTTTCGCCGCCACTGCTTCTTCGTACAGATGCTTAACTAAATAATGGTTAAATTCTACAGATATAGATGAATTTTTTGACTAAATACTAACAGATAGTCCCTCATTAAACTTCACTATGCAGTTCCTGGTAGTGGTTCAGTTTGAATTCCCTAAATATTTTACATAATATCCTGAATAATTAAGATTGAATATAAACGTATGTATCTGTAAAATTAATCCATTATTCTATTCAGAATCTGATGAAGAAGTAGTACTTCGAAACGCGCGTCATTTATTATTGATAAATATTTGTGAAAATTGTTTTCAATGGTCAAGACCGTGGAGAGCTTCAATGCGCCTCAGGACAATTCTATCAAGCCCCTTCCCCCCTTCTCTATTATTTTTTATATTGTTTTTTATGATAGTGCAATACACAAAGATATGAAGGGCCAATGAAATAGTAGTCTTTTTTAATAGTTTAAATACTATACAGTAAAAAAACACGAAATTAGTAGAAAATATATATGCAAAAATTAATGAAAAAACGGAAACGTATACTTTTCTTTATGTTCTAATTTACATGTCGTTACTATACCTATCTTTAGATTCAAATAAATCTTAAGAGTGAAGAAATCGGATATTTCTTTCAGCAATTGGTAGATATATAAAGAACTACTATTTTATTCAGTTTTTAGCAAATTATAAAATTGAAATCACACAATGGATAAACTTACAAATCGACCATTAAACACATTAAGATTTTCAATTGAGGAACTTCTCATTAATGAATTTCATTAGGCTTATAATTTAAACATAAAATCTGAGAGTTTAAAGACATATATACCTACTTATTATCACAGAACAATAAAAAAGATAATCCAGTAACAAACAAAATAATCTTTATGACAACTGAAGACAGAAGTTACTGTTTTGTTTTCTCCCGCAGTTCTCTGTGTGCGCAATATGTTTAAAAATGGGTACTAAGTTTCATAAGAACAAAAACACGTATTCATAATATCCACCGCAAAAGTTTTAGAGAAGTGGACAAATGAGCCATTATGATTTTATGATCAAAATGAACGGTTCCGACAATCATTGGTTAACTTCCAACGACAACAATTTCGAGCTACAACTCACGTAATTATCCAAATTTAGATACTGAAATACAAAAAATTGACATTTTGTATGTTGACGTGTGAGATACTAGATACAACTACAGTTGTTTTTTAGTTAGGCCATTCTATAAATATTAAGTAGAATAAGACTAGGTTTGAGTTGCATATTATGGGAAAATAGCAATGCCTACTCTAAAGGAAAATTATTAATTTTGACTGATATTGTTATACAAAACTACTGGCACTTTTCGTAAAATATACTCAAGATATTCGTTGAGTTTGTTGATCGACTCGAATTAAAGGCTAAAAAATCCTAAACTGGAGTGAACAGCTCAGTTAAATTGGATCAAGAAGTGAAGAATTATCGAATATATATATATATATATATATATATATATATATATATATATATATATATATATATATATATATATATATATATATATATATATATATATATATATATATATATATATATATATATACATCATGATTCTACAAATTCATTCATCAGACTATGTAAGTTTGACTTTCCACTTTTATTAATAAATTGTTATGCAAATCGGTAACAACACATTATTATATTGATTTTTTTGAACATTTTCAAATATTCTCTACCGAAAAATTGTGATTCGTACTATTCTTGAGTGTTTTAAGTAGTTCCGTTTATATTTTCGATATTTCTATGACGTATATTGTCTTGTGGTAGAAACATTGATATGTAGTCGCATGCACAATTTATTATTTCATGAATTTTTTAAATATTATGCGTATAACAAGTTGTTGCGATTCTCTTAATTCCAATGAAGACGAATTATGTTTATATATTATATAAAACTAGCTGTCCGGCCACGCGATGCTAAGACTCCAAAGTTGAATTGAAAGCCCGTTTCTCAATTATATTCGCCCCAAGTGATGTAATTTGAAACACACTATTTTAAATTAGAATATTCTGCATTTGATAGAGGCCCTCATCCAGAAAGTAATGAATACAGTGGCTCTGGTAGTGGTGTCCATTGTGGTAATTTGACATTTTCGCTCGCACAAATGTGCGACAAAAAGTGCTCATTGTTTCGAAGTCGACAGTGGCATAATCGACTGTTGGATCGTATATACTCTTGTCAGTTTTGTCGATATTTTTGGATACCTCCCTAGTGTCTTCTATCTCACTCACTCACTCACTTTTTTATATAGAGTTTTTTTAACCCAAATTTTCAATTTTTTCGTACAATTTTTCAAACATTTCCTTCCATACAAACCTTGTCATAACAATTACAATCACAACAATAAAAGAATTAGCCAAATAGATGCAGCCGTTATAAGTTGATGCGCTCATATAGATTCTGCAATTGATCTTTAGCTGGTTTTCACTTTGAAACTTGAACAAATATTATTTACACGATAGAGGTTGTAATTTTTGAGCAATAGGGCTCAAAAGTTGGTAGATAGATAGTTTTGTATATCGTCTTGGATGGGATTTGGTATGAATCGGTTAGGGGGTTGATCCATAGTGGAGGAAATAAATATTGTTTACACGAAGAGGGCGCCACTTCGGAGCAGAAGGGTTGAAAGTTGGTAGGTACGTAGATGTTCATTTTGTCTTGGATATGATTGGTTTTGGTACGAATCGGTTAGGGGATTGAGCCATAGTGGAGGAAATAAATATTGTTTACAGGAAGAGGGCGTAAATTCGAAGCAGAAGGGTTGAAAGTTGGTAGGTACGTAGATTTTCATGTCGTCTGGATATGATTAGTTTTGGTACGAATCGGTTAGGGGATTGAGCCATAGTGGAGGAAATAAATATTGCTTACACGAAGAGGGCGCAACTTCGAAGCAGAAGGGTTGAAAGTTGGTAGGTACGTAGATTTTCATGTCGTCTTGGATATGATTGGTTTTGGTACGAATCGGTTAGGCGGTTGATCCATAGTGGAGGAAATAAATATTGTTTACACGAAGAGGGTGCAACTTCGAAGTAGAAGGGTTGAAAGTTGGTAGGTACGTAGATTTTCATGTCGTCTTGGATATGATTGGTTTTGGTACGAATCGGTTAGGGGATTGAGCCATAGTGGAGGAAATAAATCTGGTTTACACAATGTTGAAGCAATAGGGTTGAGAGATGGTAATCTAAATAGATTGAAAACTGGTTTGAATTTTCAATTGAATAAATAAATTTTTTCAACTGAAAACCTGCTTTTCTAATTTAGCTTTGCCGCGATAAAGTTTATTATTTATATAAAATGTCCCAATATTACATATAATAACCACTTTATATTTCCAAGCTGTGTGATCTATAGGAACAGAATAATATGTTACTCGACATCTGTCGTTTTGGTTGCAAGCGTTGATTGTTATATGCATATTTATCTTTTGGAATGAGTTTCGTAAGGATGAGACATCATTTTATCGGTTTTTTTGATCTTTTCGAGCACTTGGCTGAACTTGTCGTTAGCTGGTCTATTTTGAGTGCTTGTTTCAGAAACGGCGAGATTGTCGTGACATAGTGCCCCTAAATTTAACTGTCACATTACAGTACATGGATGTATATATTATCAAGAGTTGTCAATTTTTGGTTCTGACAGACGATTCAAAAAATAAATATATAAGAAAGAGACGAATATCGTGTTATTCTCTGAGTCTATTTATCAATGAGCTGTCGGTCCGTTTTCCACATGACGAATTTCTAAAGAAATGTGGTGTAACTTTGGGAGTGGGCTGAGGTCATAAAACTCTTCTGTCATGTGGAATTGTTTGAAGCAATTTTATTACGTTAATTGAAAATATATTGAGTAGGTATATAATTGACGTAGAATTTTTGATGTTTATCGAAGAGTTTATTAGCAACAGCAGCATTGCTTTGCTAAAATCTTCCTGAAAGAATTTTTGTTAGTAAATTTCCATTTAGAACGTTCAATTCAAGTCGAAATTTCTTGATCTTCCAAACAATAGGTGACTAGAATCGATGTTCATGTTGACAAATTTTGGTGAAACTGACTTCTTGGGCAAGACTTATTTATTTTCTTCTTCTCTTACTCATGCTAAACCTGAAATAGAAACTTGGGATCTCAATACAATAAAATTATTTTCCAGGAAACACTTTTTGTCGCCAACTATTATACTGATAAGATCTGTTGTACTGTTTGGAATTCACAAATATCAAAATTAGGTAATAAAAAACGATTGATATATATATATATATTTTGAGACTAGAAGATATCCAGATAATAAGGGCTTATAGATATATTCAATTACAAAATACGTAATTTCTTCAAATTTTGGTGAGAAATTGATGTGTTATGAAAATGACTAATTTATAGTGAATAAGAAAACAAATAATCGGCAGTTTTTTGTCGCTAATATTAATATACAAAAAAATACAAAAAATTAGTAGAATGAATTGCATATTTCCCGTTAAATTTGAATTGTGGTTTAATATGCAGAACTATAATTTTATAGTTGAAAATGACTCCCTGCATTACTTTTTTCAGGGCTGAGAGTTGTAAGCATCATAAGAAATGATTTTTTTCACGGATGTACAGGGTGTCAAAATTGCTGGGACATAGATCTACCACGTGCAGTAGAGGTCCAAATAAATCCATTGGACTCAGTTTATTTATATACCAAAATGTGCCGTTTGCCCGTTAGAAGATTTGAAAGATTGGAAAAAACATATTTTAAAAAGGAAGCATGTCAATTTTTTTTATTTTTCACTTGTATATTATTTGTTGATTTTACCTTAGATATGGTTGCTATAAATACACTCATTATGCCCTAGGGCGTAATGAGCGGGCATAATATATCATAACGCTCGATAATTGTACGAGGATAAATGAAGCAACTTCCATTGATTAAATACTTCATAATCCTTGTCGTATACGACTCTGGATTTCTCCGACAATGAATTATTTGCAGCTTTGGCTGCATTTCCTATGATATTCTTGGGTATATTTATTTTCATTTGCATTATTTCTATAAGACTACACAAAGGAAGCAGCAATGACATTCACTAAATATATGACAAAAATATTCACAAACGTCAAAATATCAACAAATGACATGCCTACTATGAGAAGGAAAATGGAAAGTATAGGAGCAAAGAACCGATGTAACTGGCCGTAATATTAAATATTTATTACGAAACTGCCGACTAAATTGTTCTAGGAATATCTGTTAGCAGGATTTAAGACAACATTTTTTTCCTTCGGAATTATGCGGAATGCGAAATTTTCAAAGGAGTAACAAAATGAAGATAATTAATCAGTCTTCTCTCTTGAAAAATATATTACCACCTCTAAGAAAGTTCTGAAAAAATATCGGGGGATGAGGATGGTTTTACCGCTTCTACAGTTTCTTTTTGGTTTCTTTGATTAGGTACCGAAAGGAGAATAATCCTTTAAAGTACAAAATGTGTTTTTTTTAATGTGAACTGTCAAATATTCTCACGGGTAAACGCTACATTTTGGTATATAAATAAATCGGGTCCAATCGACTTATTGTGACCTCTATTACACGTGGTAGCTCTGTGTCCCAGCAATTTTGGGACACCCTGTATAACCGGTGTGTTTCCTACAGTAGTTAAGTAAGGAAAGAGTTTCGAGCTACATGCTTATTATGTAGACAACCAACAATACTTGCAATATTTCTTTTACTACGATTTTTTGGTTTCAATAATTTGAGCTTCGAAATCAATTTTGCAAATTTCTTTGTTAGAGAGATTATGAAGTTACAACAGTAAACTTTGGTATTTATAAATTTAGAAGTTTTACCTTTACGTTGATTCTATGCCGATTGTCGTTAAGAACAAAGCAGCCATATATATGCCTACATACAGATAAGTATTTAATGGGTATACAGTCATATACATGGATGAAATTTTGTGAATTCTTTATTATAAGCTAGATGTGAAGCTGTATATTTAGGAAAAAGGACTAGAAATTTGAAAGCCAGAATAAGCTGACATAAAAGTGATACAAGATTGTAATTCCATGCATTAGGCCAGTCAGTTTAGAAAATCAATTGACAATAATTCCAAAAGTTTTCAAACTTTAATTTAGGGTCGGGAAAGAGATAAAAACAAACTATGAAATTTTGGAACCTTTTCCGTAGTCCGGAACATTGTTGAAATTGCAATAACATTGAATTGTGCCTTATGCTTGTGAAAAAAATTCCAAAATTTCTGCAAACTTGGAGTAGTATTAAATATATTATTTCATATCACTTATCAAATTTGCAACCAATTTAAGGGTACCGAACATTTTTTCAATTCAAAATTAACGTTTTTCTTCGATAAACTTACCTTAAAAATTCCAAAAGTTCTGCATACTTGACAGATACTTCGGAAAAATATACCGACCAGTTGTATAAATTTGCAACCTTTTACGTTAACCGGAGCATGTTTATTTATAATTTTTTTAATTCGTGGTCATTTTTTCGGGCAAGATGGTCTCGAAATAATTACAAAAGTTCTGAAACTTGGTTGCAAATTTAGAGAACATCTATTCTGATGCATTTGCAAATTTGGAACCTTGTACGCGGTCCAGAACTTTATGCAATTTGTAAAAATATTTATATTTTTTTTGCAAGTTGCATAATGTTCCGGACCGCGTACAAGGTTGCAAATTTGCAAATGCATCAGAATAGATGTTTTTTTGAATTTGCAACCAAGTTTCAAAACTTTTGTAATTATTTCGAGATCATCTTGCTCGAAAAAATTGCCACGAATCGAAAAAATTATAAAAAAACATGTTCCGGTCAACGTAAAAGGTTACAAATTCATACAATAAGAATATATTCATACAATAGGAATATATTTCCGAAGTATCTGTCAAGATTGCAGAACTTTTGGAATTTTGTTTGGTCGGTTTATCAAAGAAAAACGTTAATTTTGAATAAAAAAATGTTGCGTACCCTTAAATTGGTTGCAAATTTGATATGCGATCTGAAATAATATATTTAATACTACTCCAAGTTTTCATTTTTTCGAACTTTTTTCATAAGCATAAGGCAAAATTCAATATTATTGCAATTTTAACAATGTTCCGGACTTCGGAAAAGGTTACAAAATGAGATTTGTTCCTTTCTCTATGTAGCATTCACTTGACCAAAGTTCAAAAACTTTTGGAATTATTGTTAAATTTTCGATTTTCGATGTCTAAACTGACTGGCCTACATGTGGATTGTCAGAGCATGTTAATTATATGGACTTTGATTCCATAGATCAAGTTAAGCTGATGAAGTTATGCAATCTACAATCGTTTTCGTTGTACCTTCAAGAGTGGAAATGTTACAAATATCAATATAGCCACCGCAAAGGCTTGAAGTGATAGACAGGTTCTTTCTGTCTTATAAGACACGCGTCAGTATCACATAGCAATCGATTGCAATGACTACATGAATATATTCAATAACAATACATGCTTAGATCATTTCGCTGGATATACATTAAATTATAATACACCAAGTACTGAGGTTTCTTTTTTCTTATATATATATATATATATATATATATATATATGTATATATATATATATATATATATTATATATATTATATACATATATATATATATATATATATATATATATATATATATATATATATATATATATATATATATATATATATATATATATATATATATATTTATATTTATATATATATATATATATATATATATATATATATCTATATATATATTTATATATATATATATATATATATATCTATATATATATATATATATATATATATATATATATATATATATATATATATATATATATATATATATATACCGGGTAGCGAGAAAGTCTGGCAACAAGCTATTTTCTTTGAAACGATTGAACGTATAACTATGAAATTTTAGGGTTATGCACAGGATTGTATTTTTCGTTTTTCAGAGGTCCAGTCAAACTTGAGTGACGTCAGCATTCAGTGAACCGCCGCCATCTTGAATTTTTTCAAATAGCAACGTAGGTCGAGTGATATATCGTAGAAAAGCTTATTTCGCCCTCTTTTCAAAAATACAGAATACATACCACATAACTGAAAACATTAGAGAAACAATTTTCAAAGACATATTATGTAATTTTTTAATTCACACTAACTTACAAAAATTTTAATAGTTTCCTTATAACAGGATCTCAAAATGATGGCCACCTGTGTCTCATACAATCTGTATTTGAAGCTTTGAATAGAATAATTATCATCATTTATGGAGAAATTGTTTGTATCTCAAGAGTTTTGAGAGTTTTTCAATCAGTTATGTCCATTATAAAGTGGAGTCAAGTCAGGAAATCTTGCCAGCCACTTAATTACACCTCTTCAAACAATTCATCTCTGAGGGAAATTTGATGATTATACCTTGTTGCCAGACTTTCTCGCCACCCTGTATATATATATATATATATATATATATATATATATATATATATAAATGTATAGGAGATATTAAAGTATTGTGTATGCAGTCAATGAAACAAGCATACTCTTTTTCTTAAGCTGTAGCTTTCGGAAACCTTTATTTTTCCTTCCTCAGAAGCAGCTGCAAAGCGGTCCAGTGAAGTAAAAAAAAAACAACGAAAAAATTAGTACAAAAATTTTCTAATTATATATGGATGATACTATTTTTTTACTGAATACTAATTTATTTGCATTGAATGATATGGAGAAACACCCTTTCGGCCAAATTAAATTAGTTAGTAGTTGTTATTAAGGCTAACGACGAAATTTTCCAGCCAGATCCTACCCAAGTGAACTGGTCTCACTCTACAAGGCCTGCCACAACATTTAGAAAATTTGTTTTTGTTGACGGTATAAATCTCACCGGAATTACCATCTCGTTCTCGGTCGATTAGTAATGTTATACAAATAGAGAAAAGCAGAACTAAAGGACCCCATTATTCCTCGAAATATATTTGTTCTCTTGGAGGGAAAACTACGCTGAGCAAGGCGCAAGGCCCGTGTAGGACAACTGTTTTTAGATCCAGTGACTCACACTTACGGATTTAGATCGTTTTGTTTAGTTGCGCTGTTACACATACGAAGATTTGGAATTCAGAGATTTAGTCAGATCAATTTCCTAATCGATATCAATCGTCGCTCAGTGAAAATATAGAACTTGAAATCGTTGTATTATCACACGGAAGTCAATAAACGGGTCGACGGAACTTAAAAGAACTCAATTTTTTCAAAGTAATCAGAAGGACGTTGATGTCTTAACACATCAACGTGCATCCAAGAATATCGGCGCTCAAACTAATGGGAACTCCCAAAATATGTCATTCACGTGACACAATGTTGAGGTCTTATAATAAATGAGAGGAAAATTATGAAAATTAAACTTCAGAACAATTAAATGGGGTTTTACGATAATTTTCAGTGAAATAGATGAACAAACTGAACGGCTTTCACATTAAACCTTGAAACAATTTAACGAATTATAAATGATTTGTGAAAAAATGTTTCGTTGATATTCATTCCAAATAAAGCTTTAATGAAAAGAGCGTTTTCTAAAAAAACATTAGAAAAACCGATTTAGCAATGTAACTAATTATAAATAATTTATAAACAAATACTTCATTAATATCCATTACTAGCTTTGAAAGAAAAAAAAATTTCTGAAAATATTAGTGTTTAATTAAACTTTTTCGCTTAATAGATATGACCTGCACAAATTTCAATATTATCATTATAGACTATGCTTGAAAACTTCATAGTCAACTTGTGCGATCTCAACTTATCTGTTACCGCCTTGTAAGATTCATTTACTCATACATATGTGATATTTGTTCAAAACTTCCTCTATTTATTACTACTAGTACTTTTCATTGTTCAAATCAATAGTGATAGCTTTCCTATTGTATATTATTTCTGAAACTTTTCAATCCTTCTAATGAGCCAATCGATGAACTGCATTTCGTTGTAATCGGCGTTAATGTCAATTTAATCTTACACAAACACGTCTCCCCCATTGCCATAGAAGCTTAGTTATCCTTTTTCTTCCCATAATCTGTTAACGCAAAAGTAGCTATTGCTGCTCAAGTTCGCCCAGCATTGAAATACTGCTCCCACCCATGCTTTGAGTTCTGCACTTCTTGCAGCTACTTGACCCAATTCAAAAAAGAGCAGTGTTGCTACAAGACGACCTGGCATCATTAACCCTTTGGTCACTGTGGGGTACAATAGTTCCCACTAAATTTTGAATGTTCTCTATTGGTTCTGTATAGTCCCGATATGTGTGTAAATTGCTCAGATCAGTGTTTCATAGTCAGCCGTATTGTAAATAGCGAAGACGCCACGACATATAACCTCTAAATAAATTACAGTTGTCGTTTGTGTGTTGTTACGAGTGCACGTGTTTATGTTTAGGTAAGTTTTACTAATGAATATTGAATAATTGTGACAAAATCAAACACTTACTTTCAGTTATACTTTATATATGATACAATTGATATATATATATATATATATATATATATATATATATATATATATATATATATATATATAACATAAATATTTTTCATTCTATTTTTTCAATAGTAACAAATTATTGAGTAATTCATTGTGGGAACTATATGTCCCTGTAGAGTATATTCGTGGGTACTATGTATCCCTGTAGTGTTTTTTATTACAGTTTTGTAACAATGAGCTGGAGACCATTATCACAAAAAGAGATTGAATACATAGTAGGGAATTTGGATATGACAGATGAATTTGATGAAGATGCGAATCCATTTAGCACCGATGACGATGATAGCGATTTTCACCCAGATGCAGAGAAAAGTTCAGAAGAAGAGTCAGATTTGCATGAATCTGATGATGAAGATGATCATAATTACGTTAAAACAAATGAAGAGAATTCAAGTGAATTAGAGGATAGCATAGTTTGGTCAGATGTACCGCCAACTTTTATTCCTCGCAAAACCATTCCAGATGAAAGAAGGGGAATTATATATTCACTTCTTAATCGCAGTTCGTCTGAATTAGAAACATTTATGAAATTGTTTCCTAGGAGTCTATCTTTACACATAGCACATTGTACAAATAAAAGACTTCATAAATTCAACCAGGAAAAGAAGAAGCGTAATATACCAGAAACTGATATGTACGAAATCATGATAGTGTTAGGCTGTACATTAGTTATGTGTTACAACCGTGTGCCACAAATGAAGCTTTACTGGTCCAACAGAGAATCTCTTGGTAACCCTACAATTCAAAAGGCTATCGGACGAGACAGATTTTATTATCGAAAATGTATTATGATGAGCCAGATAAACCTGCAAATTGCTCTAAGATTTACTATATTGAATCTGTTGTATCCTGTCTGAAAAATACGTTTCAAAATGCAAGATCAGGATCAGACAGCTCTCACCAGGCTATCGATGAAACGATGACCAAATTCAAAGGGAGGTCAGTCCTAAAACAATATCTACTTTTGAAGCCAATAAAACGTGGCATAAAGATATGGGAAAGATGCGATTCACTAAGTGGCTATATCTATGATTTCAACATTTATCAGGGCAAAGAAACTGAGTCACAAATTGGAACGTTAGGTGAGAGGGTAGTACAAAAGTTGACGAATACAGTACGAAATCCGGATGTTTGTTTTTCTATCAATCGCTTCTTCAGTACTGTGAACTTTATGAAAACACTGAACTACGCATGTGTGGGAACATACATGAGAAATAGAGCTAATGTGCCTGATTTTCCTAAAAGAAAAATGATCAGGGGCGATACGGATTTCTTGTGCAACAAAGATATTTTAGCTACGAGGTGGATGGATACGAAAGAAGTCTCACTAATGTCTAATTGTCATTCAGCTACAACAGATTTTACGACAAGAAAATTAAAATCTGGCGAAAAGAAAGATTTCAATTGTCCTGATGTCATCATTTTCTATAATAAGTACATGGGAGGGGTAGACTTGGCGGATCAGAAAGTTACCGCATATGACTTAGATAGAAAGTCGACAAAATGGTGGAGAAAAGTCTTTTATAGATTATTTATGTCTGCAGTTATAAATTCCTGCATAATTTATGAAGAATTACAACATAAAAAAATACGATTACTAGATTTTATTGTTCCGTTAGCGGAACAGATGATCTCCGAAGGGCGGTCAAAAACCGTCCACAAAAGACGTATATCCGGAAAAAGTGGTAGGCATACAAAAAAACAAAAAACATTGAAAAATGTCGGAGATCACTTACCTGTTCAAATAAATAACAAAAGACGATGCGCTAGGTGCAGTCAAATGAAGAAGGAGAGAAGAACTAAGACTCGGTGCACTGGTTGTAATATTCCGCTGTGCAAAGATTGCTTTCTTCTATACCACCAATGAATAATTAGAATTAATATGTATTATTTTGTATGTAATAAGCATTGTTTCTAGTTTATAATAAATTCGTTCTCTTACATCAGTACAAAAATTACTACTGGGAATTATTTGACCCAGTATAAAACCCTAATGGGAACTATTGTCCCATATCCTTACCCAGGACCTGGCCAGCAAAAAAATGTTAGAATTGTCAAAAAAGGACCTATTTTTGATGAAAAAATTAATAAAAAGTAAATAATTTTACTGTAAAGTGATTCAGGGTTCTAAGGGTTAACCTCTCACCATCATTCACTCGAATATCGGAGGTCGGTTGCCAATTTATGTATTTCTTGAAGATATTATCAGGACAGGTTTTCTGCAAACATTGCCTCTATTATTCCAACGGAAGCATAATCCTGAACAACCGCAAACCTCAAGTCGCAGAATCCAGCCTAATTCGCCACATATTGCTATCATCTCGGGACGCTGGAGACGCGTTACATGCTTTCTCTTTTTCCGAGAATTAATCATGAACAAAACAGTAGGTGAATCAGTGTTCAAGTTGAGTATTTGGTACAGTTAACGCGTTGGGGAAGACAAGTTATATGTTCTTCATTTCTCGCTCGCAGCTTTAGTAACAAATTTTATGTTGACAATTTGAATAGTAAAATGAATATGAATTAAAAATAAGATCCCAATAGACCGTCATATATTTCCTTTTTTTCGACAACTATTTTTTACTTACCTACCATACTGCGGTAGTACAATTCAATAAAAACTTCAAGTTTACCAATGTGAAATTGTTTTTTTTTTATTTTTTTTATTGGCAATTAACGTGTCTCGGCATCTAGTGGCCACTGACACAGGATCTATGATACATTGGGTTACATAATAAAAAATCAAATTAATTTAAACAGTAAACAGTCTTTAAGGAACTGTATCACAGAACTAAACTGGTTAGGTGCACCGAGAATGTTTTTGAGAGTTCCACTAAGTTTGTGTTTATGGCGAGTTGGGCTGTAGTGTTTGCAGTGTAGAAGTATGTGCTCAATTGTAAGTCTCGCGTTATCACAGAATTCACAGGTAGGAGGATTCTGTGCAGACATCAGGTATCCATGTGTGAGCCGGGAGTGACCTATTCTGAGTCTTCTTAGAACACTTTTGTCTTTTCTTGTCATTTGAGGCATTTTCTGCGTGGAAACAGTGGGTTGGATAGTATGTAGTTTTGTGTTGCGTGTACCCCAATGTGTTTGCCATATTTGAATCTTCATTTGTCGTGCTGCTGATTTTAAGTCTAGGTGGAGTTGAATTTGCTCTACTGGCAAGTCGGAGGAACAAGTTTGTTTTGCTGCTTGGTCTGCACGTTCGTTGCCCGCAATTCCTACATGGGAGGGGATCCAGATGATATTCACGTAGATACCTCTAGTGTGATGATGGTGGCAGGTGTCGAGGATATCTTGAACTATGGGATGTGTTGAATAGTCGTTTTTAATAGAGTATATTGATGAAAGGGAGTCTGTACATATGGCAAGTTTACTGTTATCCTGTACTGGGGTCCTCAAAGCTTGTAATATTCCGTATAGTTCAGCTGTGTATATACTACATAGATCAGGAAGTTTGTGTGTTACTATAGTTGTATCTATTGTAGTAACAGCACATCCAGTACCATTAACTCCTTTGGAAGCGTCAGTGTAGAGGATTTGGTCGAACTGCTGGTCATTTATCATTTCTCTGAATCTTTGTATAAAGACTATGTTAGGCGTTTCGCACTTACTGTAATTGCTTAGGCATGTGTTCAATAGCGGCGGTTTTTTGGTCCATGGAGGAGTTTCAGAAAATTTAATGGGAGTTGTAACTGTGAGGTTGATGTTTCTTGGAATAAGGTATAAAATTTGTGGACACGAGAGCGGCGTTCTAGGTCTGTTTTCGGAAGCTGGTTGTATAGAATCAATTAATTTAAATACAGGGTTTTGTGGATAGGCAGATATTCTGGAAAAATAGGATGTTAGTTGATATTCTCGTCGTATGTAAAGGAGTGGTTCAGAAGATTCAAGATAGAAGCTTTCTGCCGGACTGGATCTAAAGGCTGCCAGACATATTCGTAGTGCTGTGGTATGGATTGTATCAAGATATTTAAGGTACGTTTTGCAGGCGCTCATGTAAAGTATACTTCCATAATCTAATTTGGAGCGGACTAAGGATCTATAAATCCGTATTAGTATTTCCTCTTCCGCTCCCCATTGGTAATGTGCTAATGATTTTAAAATGTTAATCCGATTTAAACAATTAGCTTTTGTTTCCTGAATGTGTTGTCTCCATGTGAACCTTTTATCAAATATTACTCCCAAGAATCTATGTTGATCAACCACTTGAAGTTGAACTCCACCGAGAGCTAGTTGTGGAGGGAAAAGATTAAGTCTTCTGCTGAACTGGATTACTTTGGATTTGTTTGTTGAAAAATGAAAACCGGATTTGAGAGACCAATTGTGGATACTATCTAGAGCCTTTTGAAGTAGTGTACAGGTACTGGTCGTGACTTTACCTTGGCAGTAGAGAATGAGATCGTCAGCGTATAGTACATATTTGACAGGTGGAATTGTTTAATAGTTGTCTGAAGTCTACAATAGAGTATGCATATAAATAGATCTTCTACTTGCTATTGTGACTAAATCAGTTCATTGTTTTAAATTCCATGAATACAGTAATGAAGTCTGTCATTGTACGTTGAGGAAATTTCGAGCAGCAGTGACGGCCTATCAGTTTCTTTGTGTCATGATAAATTTATATCAGTATTTTCTTCGTTGAATTTAATCGAATTGTGAAATTGTGTCATCTTTCGAATTTGATTCAAAGCAACGTATTACTCAAGTTTCATCTGCCAGAGTGTACCAAATTGAATCTGATGTATCTAAATCGAATCAAGGTCATGATTTTTTAAATTATTAAATTATACCGATTAGGTTAATGAGAGTGAAATCCGTCACCTCCAATTTTATCTTATTGTTATATAGGATGCATTTGATGATGTAATTATTCAGGTCAAATAAATATTCTGATAGTGTGGGGGTACGTAGTAGTCTTGATTCTCGGTATTCGATTTCCATGGAATATTTGAGTGTTTCATGATTTCATAACATCATCAATCATTAAGTTTCTAGTTAATGAAAGACGTATGCCTGAATTGCAAGTTATGAAATTTAAGTCTATTAAACTGAGAATTTAGAAATTCTTTTACTAAAGTAATCAGATTGGTTAATTTTTGATTGGTGAGCCCGTTACTGGGTGAAAGTTTCGAGTATATATATATATATATATATATATATATATATATATATATATATATATATATATATATATATATATATATATATATATATATATATATATATATAAATATATATATATATATATATATATATATATATATATATATATATATATATATTATATATATATATATATATATATATATATATATATATATATATATATATATATATATATATATATACACTCACCAGCAGAATTAACCGCCCACCCAATGTTTTGTTATTTAGTTGGAGATATTTGTAATTTTAATTTTTTTTTTACTTTTTGATGCATAAGTACATCTTGAAAAAGCAAACAAACACCAATCAAATGAAAGTTTTTGTTTAATTTTTTAAAATAAAAGAATAGTATATTGTACAACGAGCATGGAATGACATGCATTTCCTACGAGTATGACTCACTTGCGGCTCGTGCTGCAAATCATACGAGTAGGAAATGGTCATTCCATGCGAGTTTTACACTGTACTTTTTCTACGAATGTTACTGTTACATAAAATGGGATAAGTAATATTTTTCCTTTTAAGATTTAAAAAAATGTCAATCTGACGTTCCACAAAAAACACGCGGCGCAGTTTAACGCCACCTTTGTAAAAAATACCCGTGCACAATGTGAACTTTGTAGTTCACTCACCATGGTGATAGAAGCACAATTAAAAAGGGTATAAAACAATGCACTATGTTACGCAATTACGTTTGAACATAGAATGATGGTTTTTATTGACATTCGTAGAAAAAAACAGTTTTTGAGAATTTTGAACTTTTTGAATAAGATACATGAAATTTATCGACATAAAGTATTGTTATTAACAAAATTCACTTTAGTAACGGGTGTTACCCCCTCTTGCCCTGATCACATCATTAAGCCTGCGTGGAATGGTATCCATGATGGCTTGAATCTCAGCTTGTGGGACGTTTTCCCATTCTTCCACCGCAGCAGTTATCAGCTCTCGAATAGTAATTGGAGCTGGTCTTCGTGCTCGAATCCGATTTTTTAGGTTATCCCAAATGTGTTCAATTGGATTGAGGTTTGACTCTGTGCTGGCATGGCAAAGTTCTGATGCCAACTTCGTTAAGGTATTGCGTAACCACTCGAGCGACATGACATCGTGCGTTGTCTTGCTGAAGAACAAAGTCGTCGCCGATATATGGCGCAAAAGGAATGAAATGTTCTTGAAGAATTTCGTGAACATACCTGTGAGCATCTACACCGCCTCTAGCAAAAATTACCAGATCCGTACGAGTCTCGTAAGAAATTCCGCCCCATATCATTATTGAGCCTCCTTGATAACCCACAGATTCCATAAGAGCACAAGGAGCAAACCGCTCTGTCGGGCGTCTGTATACACTCTGGCGGCCATCTGGACATTTTGAAGCAATTCTGCTCTCGTCAGAGAATAAAACATTATTCCACTGATCCATATTCCACATTCTATATTCACGCGCAAAACGGAGTCTAGCTGTTTTGTGATGCGGGCGAATCTGAGAGGCTCGGTAAGGGCGTCTCGCTATAAGATTCCTTCCTGCCAACCTCATTCTTATGGTTCTCTCGCTGACCTCCACATTTCTAACCTCAGCAAGACGAGTACGGGCTTCAACAGCGGTACAGAACCGATCTCTTAAAATCGTGCTCACAACAAAACGATCGTCCCTCATTGAAGTGCAGCGATGGCGGCCCTGGCCAGGCCTTCTGGTGTAAGAACCTGTATCTCGAAAGCGCCTCATGGCATCTCTGACTGTTTCACGAGCAGCACCAAGTATTCCAGCAATACGACGTTGACTATAACCTTCATCAGATAGAACTACAGCCTTGGCTACTGATTCTGCTCCCAATGGCATTGTTTTGAACTTAACTTAAACGTTAAAAAAGATTTTACAAAATATACACCAACACTAAACAAATCCAATTAAGTCTAATAAAGAAAAGAATTGTAAATACACTAACATTAAACAAGCCAAATTGGAACCAAATTACTAATAAAGAGCGAAAGAACGACAGCAATAAACAGAAACTGACAGTTAAACATTTATTTACTGTCAAAATGTCACGTCATATCCATTAATGTCGAAAAGTGACGAAAATCTCCGAAAATTTCAGAAATAAATAAAAATAATTGGGTGGGCGGTTAATTCTGCCGGTGAGTGTATATATATATATATATATATATATATATATATATATATATATATATATATATATATATATATATATATATATATATATATATATATATATATATATATATATATATATATATATATATATATATATATGTATATATACATATATATATATATTATATATATATATATATATATATATATATATATATATATATATATATATATATATATATATATATATATGTATATATACATATATATATATATATATATATATATATATATATATATATTATATATATATATATATATATATATATATATATATATTTGCATGTGTGTGTGTGTGTATGTGTGAAAATCCTAAAACATGATTGAGGTTATAGTTTTCACTATAATTTTGTTATGGTGAAATCTTTCTTCGCTCATACGAAAATTATGTACAATCGTGCAACCTTATTATTTCGATATAAAATTTGGCTGTCAATTGAAATGTTAATGTTTGGTATATATGAATTTCTAAGTATCATTTCGTCTGTTATTTATTTATGATATTCGGGAACAAGTAGTTTTTATTATGGCAATTGCGTCATACAAGGCAAGAATGGTTTCCACTTTACGTTGGTATATTTTTTGTGTAGACTAAATAATCAAAATTCGGAGCCTTCAATCGGTTCATGACACAATTTGTTCAAGACGTGATAGCAGATCCATTTTTTCAAAATGAATCAAATTTAATCAGTACTGCTTGAATTTTACTCGAAAATTGAAATTAAAATTAAATATGCCCATTTCTCACCTTATTGAAATAAAGATATTCAAATTCACTGTTTAACACTTATGCAAGGTCTCTGAAAATTTGTCAATATTTTTTTTACACGCATAAAGTAAAAGTTCAGTGAACGCTTACGGCAATTTAGTTATTGGTGTTTTTGAATGGTCAGTACCTACTTAACGGAAACCAAATGAATTTATTCAGTAAAATTATCCGTGAGAAGCTTTATCTGGAAAATCACAATACGCATGACTCAAAATTGTCCCCTGAACAACAACTAAAAAAGCGTAATTTTTCGAAAATTCCTTTAATAATAATTATGATATATCGAATATAGGTATTTAATATGATAACATCGAATAATTATAAAGAGATGTCACCAAATCAAGAATCATGTTTGCATAACCGGCTATAAAAATAAGGTTCAATTGAATTGCGGTACTTGACTAGTACTGTATGAAAAGTCAGATGAAATTTTGAAAAATTGCGAAAAGAAAACAGTAAAATATGTGGACTTCTTCAATCTAACAAGTATCATATAGTATCACATGAAGTTTTGAATGAAATTTTAAAAACGGGCTGATTTTTAATTTGACGGAGAAAATCAATTTACATTATTACTTGTTTTGTAGTTGCCACTGTTTTGTAGATCTGGTACTATCACTATGGATCCTTATCAATTCAATTGAATTAATTTAAGTTTCTCATAAACTACAAGGCATATCTACACGTCAAAAATTAAACTAAATATAACTAAATGAAAAATTTCTTAGGTAGTTGCATATTATTGTACATGAGAATAAATTTTATAAGTAAAGAAAAACAATTATTAAGTAAATAAAAACAAACAAAAATGACGGTGACGCAAAAATTTCTCGATAGAATAACGCAACAGTTCTAAACAAGGAAAGTTTAAATTTTTCGTGAACTACTTCAGATTTATGGTTTGAATTCCAGCTGGAAATTTTTGATATAATTTCAGTGTCAAGTACTATAATGAGTACAACTTTATAGATATAGATAAATGGAAATGTTAATATTTTATTAAAAATCTCGCTAGAAGTTCACATGTTCCTTGTATGGACAAACAGTTCCTATTTCTCCCTTGATAACCCTGACACACTGCATGACACGTTTTTCATTACCTCGCCGCTTATGGGTATTGTAGGACCCATATCCATTGAAGATTATTAACTGGTTTAATCAGCTGAACCCAGTATTGCCGGTTGTCTCATACTCCGACCTCCCGTTTCATTTTCTCGGTATTGAATGCGTCATATGAGCGTTTAATAATAAACGCGGGGTCCCTCTAACAACAAATTAACTGCTTTGATCGTTTTGCGATCTTTACTGCTGATTTTTACTGCCGCACGTGTTAATTTAATTCAGTAGACATTTATGTATTTCGCGTATCAAACTATCAAAGGAGTAGTGCTTAGAGCCGAAATATATTTAAATAGCCAAAAACGTCGTTCGGTTTCATCAAACGTCCAGAAGTTCTTTCGGTATGTAAAAAATGTTCCTATTATATTTTGAGAATATAGAAGTACTGGTACGACATTATTTCCATATATTCCGATACCGCTTTTATTTATTAGGACTTGAGAAGTGTATTCAATAATTTATATGATAGGGAGATGTGGAATGAAGGGAACATTTTTGTTGTAAAGGCTCTAGAATGCACGATATAATATTTTAAATACGTTAAACCTGAATGAGAAGCCTACATTAATCTTCTATTGAAATGAAACTATATAATTAATATTTTTCATTCTTAGGTACAAATTTTCACAATTTTTAAAATTATTCATTATGTTCATTTCATAAATAAACTTGATTGAAAGGGACGGGCTAATTTATGAAAGGGTATCATCATATTTCTTCCTGAATGTCTTCTCTTGTCATTTATTTATTTTCTTCGGCTTGTATATCTAATTTATTTAATATTTTCTTTCTTGTGAGCAAATCGTCAAAATGTTGTTTTCATATTTTCATAACTTGTTCCATCATTCGCTTTTAGATTCTTCATATTCAATGTTTTTTCGCTTCTCAATGTTTTCAGGACTATATAGAAACATTTCATATCTGCTCCACTATTGAATTCCATCATTTCGCTAAATTCTTTCCATACTTCTTGTTTTGCCCTTTTTACCATGGTCTTAGCATGGGATATTTGCTGCCTATACTCTTTGTATTCAGCTTCATTTTCTTCTGTTCTTTTTAACTTCAATTCTAATTTCTTCGAAGCACTACTTGGTTGCGTCCTGAACTAATACTTTGGCTCCACATAATTTTTGTCGTCAACAATATTTGTTTACAATTTTCCCACCTCTTCTAAGCTTGTTTCATTTTCTTTTCAAATGGTCTTCTAATCCATTTCTCCTTCCTCATTGTATTTCTGTACAATTACCTTTTCTAGCAGTTTGTAGATGTTTATTTTTTTATATTTGATGTATGCTGTTCCATTTCTTTGTGGTTTATTATTTTTAATATTTTTTCTTACTTCTACCACCACTCATTAGCGATCGCTGTATGCCCGGTGTTACCTCTTCTTACTTTCACGTCTTTTATTTTATTTCAGTAGTCTTTGTTTACTAGTACATACTTAGTCTATCAATGACTTTTCGTTCCTGCTCTTCACTTCTCTTGTGAACTTATGTATGTCTTTTTTTTGTTCAAACGTTGATGATTCTATTTCCATTATTATCTGTATTTTCATCCCCGGATTTTTCAACTGCATCACTTGTATCTTTATTTCTTCTTCCCTTTACTTTTTCTTCTTTCTCCGTTATCTGATCCCAAAACTTCTCCGTATTTTTGCTTCAATCCTCTTTCCGTCCATACACCTCCAGAAGTGATGGTTTTACCTCTTTCTCTATTGCTAGTTCTAGTTTAACTACTATAATTTCTGTCACAAAATCTCATTTTCTTAGTATATGACTATACTGCTTGTGAAATATAAATGTAATTCAATTTGGGGATCTTCTTTCTAGCGTACTCCGCTGCAGATCATAATATGTCAATTTTCCAGCTCTATGACACCTCGACCTTCGTTTTGGATATATTATAGGTACATAAACAATAGATTTATTTTCCAAATAACTGCAATCTGTAAATATATTGAGATGGTCTAATACTTTTACTACCTATTCCTTTTGGATCTTCGCTATAAAAGTCTTATATTGATCACCATTTCTATTACTTATATAACTCAGTCTTAACAAGCACCTGAATTTGAACAAAAGTGCAAAACTGCAGTAATGCAATTCAATATTTTTGTAATCGTAGGAATATAGTAGTCAATGTGTTTCATTATAATTCTCGTAGTCTTTTTTTTGTGTTTCTGCATTTGATTCAAAATATGCCCTGTTGAATTGAAAATGAGATATTAAAACCTGATATTTTCATTATTCAATACGTTTCATCCTTAGATTCTTAATAAATTCTATAAGAACCGAAACGGATTATTAAATATATACCCTTCTTTTGAAAGTTTGAGATTTTATTTTTCACTTGTATATTTTTTGTTGATTTTACCTTAGATACGGTTGCTATAAATACACTTTATAAGATTCTGAACTGCATTATGAACAAGAATATTTGAAATCGAATTGGCAGTCTATAAAATTCGTTTGGAAGTCGTGTTTTAACGTATAATATATAAAGAAAATTTTAATAACCAACGGTACTGCGAAATTTTTTATCAGAAAATTATTGAGGAATTCATGGACAATCTACCATTAGTTGCGGCACGAAACCAGTTCTTCCAACATGACGGTTCACCACCTCGTAATATAAGGACCGTTTCAGAATTGTTTAGTAGTAATTTTGGAAATAACTGAATGGGATAATAGTCCAGTGAGATCGCCCCCACAAGCACTTGACTTAACGCCACTGGATTTTTTGTTTTGGGGATATATAAAAGATAAAGTATATGAAAAAACCACTAACAATATGAATGAATATAGACAACATTTTATAGACTGTGAATTCCATTTCAAATATTCATATTGTATATATGCAAAATGCAGTTCAGAATGTTATAAAGAGAAGTTATTTATGTATCAACCATAATGAACATCAGTTTGAACATTTATTGTAATTTATAATATTTTTTTATAGTTGTAATGTATTATAAAATTAGAATCTAAGTTCTTAGTCTTGGCTTGTTGAATGATCCGCAATTAATTAGATTTTCTTTCAACCTGTTAAAAATAGATTTATGAGGTTGTCTTCTTTCTGAATAGCGATCGAAATATTTCGATCAATACTACAACTATTATTACTTTGAATAAAACTTTCTAACATATCATATTATATTCTTATCTTAACTCTTACGATTCAATCAGTTAAATTCATAATATGACAGAAACAAATGGACAAGCATGACACCTTCCTACATGGAATACATATAAAAAACGCAAAAGGTAATGTAGTAAGATATTATTCGCGCTATTAAAGACTTGCACATCAAAAGCGACCCGAATATAATATATCGTTGAAAAGGGGAAAAAATACATTCCAAGCAAACCACAGCCAACTATTATTCTTTTTTTTTAAATTTTCTCCACGCCACTAGATTATACAGAAAAAAGTGCCTTAAGAATGTCAAAGTTATTATCTCGTAACTTCACAAAAAACCATTTTTATTTATAACTCGTAAACAAAAGACGATTTCAAATTTTGGTTATCGCCATTGATTTTGTCACAAAAAAAAAGATCGAAAATATATTTTATAGTAACCGAGATACCCCATACAAACATCGAAATTTGCTCACCTTATACGCACTCTTGGCATCACGCGTTGTATTAATAAAGACAAATATGAGCCTAATTATTTTTTTGAAGTTTCTGTCTGCAAGAAAATGATTTAAAAACATATTTATGAATTATAACATGAAACAAGAGGGGAAGGGCGGGTCTTGGCATATACTTCGGATGGTCACCGAGGTGGATGAAAAATTGTGAAAAATAAATCACGTACTTTGGGTACATTCCCTTAAGGTGAAATATAAGATGTGATCTTGAGAATGCGAGCAAACAACTGGGCTGAATTTAAAGAAAACCCTTTGTTATTTATGCCCTAGGGCGTTATGATCCATAATGCCCGCTCGTACGAGAACAACTGAAGCAACTTCCATTGATTAAATACTTCATAATCCTTGTCGTATACGACTCTTGATTTCTCCGGCAATGAATTATTCGCAGCTTTGACTGCATTTTCTTTGATATGCTTGGATAAATTCATTTTCATTTCCATTATTTCTATAAGACTACACAAAGAAAGCAGCAATAAATATGATGACACAAATATTCACAAACGTCAAAATATCAACAAATGACATGCCTACTATGAGAAGGAAAATGGAGAGTATAGGAGCAATGTACCGATTTTAAAATCGATTTTTCATTATAATAAAATAATTTTTTCTTGAAAAATTAAGTCTTGTATGCACCACGTGCGTTACTAGATCTATATAACGCACTTGGTACATAAATAACTATTATATATCAAATGATTAACTCCTACCTTCACCTACGTTTCAACTTCCGAAATTACCATGGAAACGCGCATCAGAGGCGTAGCTACCGCCGTATCAATGATACGGGGCCCCCGGTCTACAGGGGGCTCTAACGTGCCTACAGAGTTTTCACTTCAGAAATGAGAGAAGTCAAATGAAGCAATTCCTTTTTTTCCCGGGTTAAGCGTGCTCCCAAAAGTTGGCAACATCGTACATCGGTTATTGCGGGATTCCCCCGTTTAAGTCATTCCCTTAAACGGGGGAATCTCTCATTAACCAATGGACAATGGCAAACCACGGAGAGCAATTATATTCACGCGTTTTATTTCATCCCGGTTCAAACGTTATTATTATTACATTGTAATACAATACAATCTTTTCCTCTGATTATTTGTTGATTACATAGTTTGATTTGTGGAAAGAATGAGTGAAAAGAAAAGAGATTATCCCAGTGGAACTATGAAGAGAAAATGTAAACAGAAAAGGGAGGGGGTTATGAAAAAAATGCCCAAAATTTCTTCATTCTTTCAGCAATCAGCTTCTGTGAGTGATATAGATTTCAATGGTAAGTACTACTGATTTATCTACCACTAGCGAAGGGTGAATTTGGTTTTTTGACATAAGACATCTCAGTTAATCTTTATGAACAATTAATTGCTCTGAAAACATGCTTAAAATCTGAAATTCAAAAAATTAATTCCATCAAGGAACTCATGGAATTATTGCTGATAAAATTCAATAGCCTTGCATCCAGTTTCCCGGAGGTAATAACAGCATGCTTTCTATTCTTGACCTTACCAGTTACAACCGCAACAGCTGAAAGAAGTTTTTCGAAATTGAAACTTATAAACAATTACCTAAGGACTATGATGGGACAGGAACGGCTATCAGACTTGTCACTATTGTCTATAGAGGCAGAAATGTTAGAAAAACTGAAATCGTCTTCAGTTATAGATGATTTAATAAATCAATTTGCCGAAAAAAAGCAAGAAAAGTATATTTAATTTGAATTGTTTCCTAGCTCAATTTCTAGAAGGAATTGATAAATTATGATCAATAAACATTTATTTTAATTTAACGTAAGCATTTTTGTTTTTTTTTGTGAGAAATCCTTAACCCCTTAATGCATGATTCTGTTAAAATTGATAAAAAAAGGTACAGTGGGAAAAACACATATATTTCATCAGAAAAATATTTCAAAAAATAAAGCACAATATTCATTGTCAAAAAAAAGAAAAACTGGTTTGTGCCAAATATGGCACAGCATGCAACATGAACTAAAAATATTTTATACAGCCAATATTTCATCTTCATCTGATATTTTGTCTTCACTTTCATTTTGATTAAAATTATGTATAACTACATTTTTTTTATGCATAAAATAACTTGGGATCCATATAGGGTTGCCAACCCTCCCGGATTGCCCGGGAGACTCCGGTAATAATGGTTATCCTCCCGACCTCCCGGGTTACAATAATTTCTCCGGGTCCTGAAATTATACGTAACCGTCGCTGTAACAAAATTTCGATCTTTGATGATTATGATTTTATGGTGAAAAACCGTCAAATATTAGATACTGCTCGAAAGCAAATTGAATATAAATTTAAAATTGATTGATAATTTCTCACACCCCGCCCCTCAGTGGATTCATAAAATTCTCCCGGGTTAGTCCTGTCGAGAGTTGGCAACCCTAGATCCATAATATATCAGAAAAAGATTTCTTTCACATCTTCTAAATTCATAATCGGCAGATATGGTCAAGTCAGATATACTTTCGAACTGCATAATGTTCCATATATGGCACAATATGGTCAAGTCAGATATACTTGAATTGCATAATGTTCCATATATGGCACAAAGTGATTTTTAGATGAAAAATGTCAATTATTGAAAAATACGAGTACTTGCCACTATGCGGCAGTTACTAGAAGTATATTTTTTACAAAAACAATTTTTATTGGGTAGAAAGTTACGTGGATGACTCAAAACTATTACTCAATCTACAATAATACTGACAAGCAGCTGATTCATCGTCACCATTTTGAAAAACGTATATAACTGCGAAATAATTACAGAGAGGGAGCTGCGGCTTTGGAAATATGGTTGTATGTGCCAGAAATGGTAATTCATGCAAATAAAGTAATATTTCTCTGACGTATGTATTAAAGAGATGTAAAACATTGGTTTGTGCCATATTTGGCACATGACGCAACAAGGGGTTAATTTGGGCCTCCGCAACTAATTTTGTTACTGGCCCCTTCCAAGGCACGCTACGCCACTGAGTCGCACATACAATTTTGTAATTTAATTAAAATAAATTCTCCGAATCGCCGGCACGAAAAAATAAAATAGATCATTTCACACGGCGTGCTTCAATTTTTCTTTCAGTTTATCTTTTTCGTTAGTTGTTATTGCCGAGAATACTTGGCAACGCGGCGCGCCCAGGGCCAGCGACCAATCGTGACCGGTGACGCCGGAGTCAAAATAAATGAGTAATCCCCCAGGACTTCGGCGTTGTCCCGCTTGGAACGAGGAAGAGAGGAGCGCTCGAATTGCAGTTCTATCGTGGTACCCCGGCCGGCGGTGTTAACGAACGTTGGAGTATTTTAGGCCCTGCTCAATAATATTTGCAAAAAAGTTCACTCACCCGTCCGTCATCTCGAGGAGTTAGTATCGAACGCGTAACCATTTCGTGTAGATATTTTTCATCGGGATTCTATGTTAGTTTCACGACGAAAATGTGTGACAATCGTAGTGTTTTGACGGTTCCTGAACTTCCGCAGAATTGGATTGCGCTGACCAGTATGAAAGACAAAAGTGGTGAGATAAATTAAATATATTTTTTCATTATCTCTATTGAAACTATTCACTACGGCACTATGCTACTCTCAAACGTTCTTGAAATGTAAACTCAAAGAGACTATTGCAAAGTTCTTAAAAAATTTAATGAATATTTATATATATATATATATATATATATATATATATATATATATATATATATATATATATATATATATATATATATATATATATATATATATATATTATCCTAGCTGACCCAGCAAACGTTGTTCTGCTATATAAATTATTTTTATCTATCTACGCATCTATCTGCCGATGTATCTATATCTAACTATCTATCTATCTATCTAGATAGTTATCTATCTTTCCATTTATCTATCTATCTATCTATCTAATTGTGTATCTCTATCTATCTATCTACATATCTATCAATCTATCTGACCCGGCAAACGTTGTTCTGCCATATTAATTATTTTTATCTATCTTTCAATCTATTCATGTATCTTTCGATGTATCTCTTTTTATCTATCTATCTATCTATCTAGATAGATATCTATCTTTCTATCTATCTATCTATTTAACAATCTATTATATCTATCTATATCATTATATATCATTATATATATATCATTATCATTATATCTATATATCAATCTATCTGACCCGGCAAACGTTGTTTGAATTATTAAAATGGCTATTAAAAAATATGGGTTGTTGGTAGAAGGGTAAAAATTTAGAGTTGTATCTAGTTTTTAATGCAACATCATAGAAAAATAAAAATTAAAAATTTTGTTCAAAAAATTAGGGTTGTATGTATTTTTGAATGCATGAAAAAAACAGAACAGAAAATTTTGTCTGAAAAACAAAAAATAAAAATTGAGTGGTGGACCACTCTTAACATTCAGGGGGATGAAAAATAGATTTCGTCCGATTCTTAGACCTAACCGATATGCACACCAAATTTCATCAGAATCGGTGGACCCATTTCGGAGGAGTTTAACAAATAAAAAATAGGGGCTGATTGTAAAGGAAGGGTTGTATGTATTTTTGGATGCTGTATCATAAAAAATAGAACATAAATTTTGTCTGAAAAACAAAAAATTAAAATTTAACCCCCAACATTTAGGGGGATGAAAAATAGATGTTAGCCGATTCTCAGACCTACCCGATATGCACACAAAATTTCAAGAGAATCGGCCGACACGAGAATTTTATATATTAGATATATAATATATATATATATATATATATATATATATATATATATATATATATATATATATATATATAAATTAATATATATATATATATAAATATATATACATATATATATATATATATATATATATATATATATATATATATATATATATATATATATATATTATATATATATATATTATATATATATATATATATATATAAATATATATATATATTATATATATTATATATATATATATATATATATATATATATATATATATATATATATATATATAAAAATATATATATATAAATATATATATATAAATATATATATATATATATATATATATATATATATATATATATATATATATATATATATACATATACATATATTTTTACTGTAATTAATTATTGGGTTACTTACTAATATTGGGTTGAAAAAGAAGAATCTGGGCTCAAAGACATCTTATTTATCATGCAACTTTATTTTTCAAAAAATTGAGTAACAAAACATTATTAACCTAACCTCCGGAGTCAAGGAAGTAGCACTTCTGTTTCATGAATTTGATAAGTCCTTTTGTGAATCCGGAGGTCAGTAATGTCAGTGAGCTTGTGTTAAGTTAGCAACTATCTTGAAAAATCGTTCCTCAGAACCCGGGTAAAATGTTGACATTTTATGGAAGCAACTTCATTCAGAGAAAAATTAATAATATAGTTATAAGTTAGATTAGGAAAATTAACTCGAAGGTATTGTAATAAATAATTGGGTGATTATTATTTAATTGTTCTGAGTTTTTTGTTATTGTCGAATATGTGATGGAAATACTATTTCGATCTTGAAAAGACCTGCACCTAGCCGAAACCGGTCGTATTCGAAAATAAAGTGGAGATTAGACAAAATTAATAATAAGTGAATAATTCATCGATAACCTTCATTGCTTAATTATACTTTATTTTTATATTAAATACACAGCTACATTAAAGTGAGTTACAAGAGAAGAGAAACGGTAGGACGGCTTAGGGTACAAACACTTGAAAATGTTTAATCGAAGTGAATTGTCGAATTTGACGGATTATGTAACTCATATATGAATAAGCCAATAGAATCCGTGAATTTTGCATAACTACTGCGTATTGATAAGTGAATATACCCTTGACGACGTGATATAATCGTTTTGGTGTTTCGCCTCCTGTCAAAATGTGAATGTTTTCATATTGACGGTGTTTTGACGTTTGTCAAAAAAAATCAATATATTTTATTCGTTATATAATCGTAACGAATACCACTCGAGCAATCGAAAATAATCGATTATACTGACCTCGTCACTCGACGTATTTTCTTAAAACCTCACTCGAGCTGCGCTCTCGTGGATGTTTCGCAAAAAACGTCTCGTGACTCGGAAGTATAATCGATTATTTTCGATGCTCTTGTGATATTATAACTAATAATACCTGATTATACATCTCTCTCTACCAATCGGAAACTAACAGGAAGGTAAAATTTTGACGTTTATTAATAACTGTTCAAAAATCAGTCGATTCGGAGATTTTACTTAATTTACTCAATAAATAATCGTATCAAATACAATGCGTACTTCAAAATAAATACGGTTATACATCTCAAACTTCCTGCACAATTACAAATCGTGTCAGTTTGACAGAATAATCCTCCCACTTCGCGGTCGGATTATTTAAACTGTCAAACTGACACTCTTTGTAATTATGCAACAAGTTATCGATAAATAACCTGATTATTTTGAAGTACTTATAGTATTACTACTGCTTATATTGTTTTCTTTGTGTATTCACTAGATTCTTCTAAGTAACCTTCGGAAACATTTGCCGATCACCCAGACATTTTATGTTAATTATTCCCTCTCCTGTTCAGCCAGTATTAATGTCGATGATCGGCGGAAACTGACCTGTGTACAATTCGAGATTAGGAAATCTTAGAAAGCAACAATTTCCGATGTTATTAACTCCCACATTTTGAACAGTGCACTGTCCATTCTTGTATTCAAAAAAAAAACTTCTATGGGGGTGTTGGGTTTACACAAGCATGTATATCTTACAAAGATGTGAGATACCGTTGTTCAGTTGTCATCACAGATATTCTGGAGGTGTTATTATTTGAATCAGGAATTCTTGCAATTAACAGATTCCCTTTTTCTTCAATAGTCATTTTTGCTAGTTCATCTAGACGACAGGAAATCTTTCACAACTTGTTTTTTAGCTCCATACGCGCTTCGAAAAGTCCTAGATGGCTGAATTTCAGATATGTTGTTCACAATTGGTTTCCACATTTTTTGCTACCGGTTTTTAAAAAATTTCGCTTGTGCACCTCTCCGTTACTCCATTCCTCAAAGTTTAGAGGTACCAAAATTTGAATTTTCTGCCTCAAGAAGAATCTCAGATCCAAATTTCAACCCATTTGCTTCGAAGAGGGCTGCTGAAGATGCCAAAATGGTGAGGCTAGCTAATGGAGGTACGAAACCTATAATTTTTTCATTCGACCTCCCATGGCGGATAATGTTAAAACACTAGAATGGACACTGCCAAGGTTTTAAGTGATAAAGCCGCGTAAGTAGCACATATCAATCTATTGCAACGGCTTAAACAATCTAAGCGTTTCACATTCGTAGCGTGTTGAAAAACAACCAACAACTTCGTCCGCCAGAATTGTGAAACGAATCATCGTGAAATACTCAATTAGAAAAGTAGTTCTAAAAAAGGTGATTTAATAAAATATCTATTTTCTTCAATCCGTTGCTTGAAAAAGGGATAATAGGCGGTGCCACTATCGCACCGTGCTGAAGGAAATAGATATTCAAATAATACCACCTTTTCAAGTACACTTTCGCAAACTGAGTATTTCATAACAAAGAAGTTATTTGACACTTACATTGTTTCTTCTCTGATCTAGAAGCGTGTGAATTTGGCAACTCTGGCGTAAGAAGGAGTTCGGTGTTTGTTAAGCCGCTACGTACGTGGAACGTTTGGGTTGTTTAAAGTGTTGGGACATTAATTTGGTCATTACAATAGATATATAGATAGATAGATAGATAGATAGATAGATAGATAGATAGATAGATAGATAGATAGATAGATAGATAGATAGATAGATAGATAGATAGATAGATAGATAGATAGATAGATAGATAGATAGATAGATAGATAGATAGATAGATAGATAGATAGATAGATAGATAGATAGATAGATAGATAGATAGATAGATAGATAGATAGATAGATGGATAGATAGATAACTTTATTTACTTTATACAAATACATAGTATTTTGAAGCACGTCACAACACATTGAAACTTAAAAAAAAAAACAATTAAGTTTAAAATACCTAGTACAAAATAGCACGATTATGCCGAGTGAAGTAATTATGCACTTGACTCCTTTTTTTAAAGTTCCTTTGATTTTCCTTTACTAATAGTATTAATCTAAAAAGATACAGGCCAGTGACTGTAAGTATTTTCAATTCCCTGAAGTACGGTCTGCAGTCAGTTTGTGTCTTCAGGTTTAACATGTAACGGACCGCGCGTCTCTGGGTAACTCCAATTTTATCTGCATCTTTAGCTTGTCCCCAGTAAATAATACCATACGACATTTTGGACTGGAATAACCCATAGTACGCAAGCTTAAGGACTTCAGTTGAAACTGTATATTTTGGGTTTCGTAAGAGATAGCAGCATGAACTTAACTGCCGCGATAGCTGATTAATATGAAAGTGAGCTTCCGGTCCAGGTGGATACCCAGGAACCTTGTATCAGAGCTGCTTACTATCGATTTACCTCTCAGTCTCAAGAAGAAGGATTTATCGATCGTCTCGTTTTTTGTATATATTTCGATTGAAGAAGTTTTCTTTTCGTTTAAGTTTAATTTGATTATTTTACACCAGTTAAGCATTAATTCGATACATGCATCAATTGATATATTACATTAACGAGGTTCAAAAAAGACAGAAATAGATATCCGTTACCTCAATACTTTGCAGTGGTCATTCTAGTGTTTTAACATTATCCGCTATATAATGTTGAATGAAAACTTAGGAGATTTTTCAGATGAAAGTCCTGGTTTTGTTTCATGATATAGAACGTATTCAGAAACTACTCCCGCAACTCACTGTTGACTTTCGATACAGTGCAATAGTCTATTATTTTCGACTGAAAAATGTTGCTCATGCGTCACTTTCACGATCGTTTCCACTTCAACGGAAAAAATTTATTGCACTGTGTGACGATGGCGAAGTGCCAGGCGCTTACAAGTAAATATGAACAAATCGCAACTTCCGCGTCTATTTTGACGTTGCCTCGTTTCCGCTTCTGCACCCACAAGCCATAAATTAACCATGTTTCGTGACGATTCCTTCGATATATTTACGTTCCTATTCGAATTGCTATATGGAGATGATGAATTTCGTAACCGCTGGAATATTTTGCGATTCGACCGATTTAATCCCGATTTTGATTTTCTTAATATTATAAATACTGTAGATTAGTATAAAATACTTGATGCCGTGAATCTGTTCAATATATTTCGGCCTTATATAAGAATTAGCAGCGGCTGTTCTATGGTGCAGCTAGAGTTGCCAACTGTCGAGAGGACCAACCCTCGAGAATTTTAAGAAGTCGACTAGAGGGAAGGGGGTGTAAGAATAAGTCAATCAATTTTAAATTTATATTTACCTTGCTTTGAAGCAGTATCTAATATTTGACGGGTTTTGACCACAAAAACATAATCATTAAAGATCGAAGTTTGTTTGAGAGACGGTTGCGTATAGTTTTAGAAAAACCGGAGAAATTATTGCAACCCGGGAGGTTAAGCATTATTACCGGAGTCTCCCGGGCAATCCGGGAGAGTTGGCAACCCTAGGTGCAGCTAAAGGGTCAGTTGCACCTTATTTTTTTTATAAAGAATTTGGAATTTCCTGCAAATTCCCTGCAAATTCTTAAGTGGATTAAGTTGATATTAAGTGCTTTTTGACGATGGTATAAACTTTCTCTATCCGCTACCATTTTTATATAGAGATTTCTCGTTTTTTTTCTGGTTTTGAAGTTTTTCTGGCTTCTGCAGATTTAAGTAAGAGAGTTTAAATTTGGTACGTGGATCGAGCTGATGTAAGCGAATGATCCTCTGGGGGTTAATCCTTCATCGCCGCCATCGCCGAACTTGGAGATCAAATGCTCACGTACATAGAAATAACTGAAGTGGTAATCTGGGAGCAATCATTTTAATACATCTTTTGAGTAATTAGTAAATATTGGTACTGAAGAACCACGCGTTAACAGCAAACCACAATAAAAACGAGAAAATAATTTATTTCATTAAAAAAAATATGCAAATTTCGAGAAGTACTTACATCGCGTACTGATGTGAAGCAGGTTGAGATGCGATTCGAACGCGGTGAAGGAAGGGAATTGAAACCTACAAAGGAACTTATTTCAACAAGAACTCAATCTACGTACTGAATTTCAACCGTTCAACTCAATCAGCAGTAGCTGTGGAATTGCTCAAATTATCAAAACCCTATACTACATGGAAGTGAAACATGGCAGTTAACAAAAAGCCTTGAAAAAAGACTACTAGCTCTTGAAATGGACTTTTGGCGAAGATCATCCAGAGTATCGCGAATGGATAGGGTGAGAAACGAAAGAGTGAGGGAACTTATGAAGGTGGAGAAAACAATAATGGAGGATACTCAACAGAAGCAGTTAATTTGGTATGGACATGTTGAGATAATGTCAGATCAAAGAATTCCTAAACTTGTTCTGAAGTGGGTACCGATGGAAAGAAAGAAGCGTATATATATATATATATATATATATATATATATATATATATATATATATATATATATATTATATATATATATATATATATATATATATATTATATATATATATATATATATATATATATATATATATATATATATATATATAATATATATAAAAATCTTGTGTCAACGTCCTTGAAAAACCTGGAAGACCTGGAAGTCTCAGGGAATTTGGGGTTCACTCAGGAAATATTTTCAAGTGTTATCAGATTTTTCCAAATTTGCTTTCTGCAATTGTAAAACCAGTATTTTATTGCAAAAGAAAAAAAATCGTCTGGCAGCATTTGCACATAACGCAAGTTCTTTCAGAAACTCTCTTGGTAAAAGATCTATTAAACTCATGTGTCTAAGACATCGATTAAAAAAAACCTATAACAGGAGTACTCCACGAGAGACAAATCGTATCGCGATACACCTGGAAAAATAATAAAATCACCTGAAATATCCTGGAATTCTCAGGGAAATTTAGATCCCGACTTGAGATCACTAAAGAAATTCGAAAATTGTTATCTAGAAGGTCTAAAACGGAGTAGAAAACTACTCCCGCAGCTGAAAGTTGATTTTCGAGACGGGAAAAATATTACTTAAAAGAACTTGTTCTCTGACGACCAACATATTTCGACTGAACCAGTGGTTTCCAGCTTGTGGTTCGCAAGAGTCTTGGGGTTGGTCCGTAGGAGGACCAGGCTAATTCAAAAAATTTTGAATGGAATGGTTAAGTTAGGCTAGGTTAGATAAATTTAAACCTCAATCTTCATTGTGAGTTTCGAATTTCATTTGAGAAAGTTTAAACTGTGAGATGCACTACGAAAGTGCCTGGAAATGCACATCTCAGTATCCCTCTTTTCAAGAACACTTGGGGGATATTCCACTGCCCCTATCCCAAATTGGTGGTATGAGTGATCCGCACATGGTTCAATTTTCGGCATAGTCTGCAGCCGTCAACAGGTTGAAAACCACTGGACTAAACTAACAGATTTCCAAATTATAACAGTGCAGTGTTGTCTGTTATGACAGGAATAATAGATTTCAAAATTTTGTGAACAGAAAATATGAATAATCCTGTAGAGTCCTGAAATGTACGGTAAACATTTCGTCCAACCAGATTGATGCACCAATTAAATCGGGCGTTTATCATTTGACAAGAACTAATGATGTTCAAAACCTTGGCCAAAATTTTACGCTTGTTCAAACGCAAGGCCGCTAGTAAATCTTTCGACTCTGAATACTCCTCTTTATTCATTCGAGAAATCTCATTACGTTCAAAAATATTTATCATCCGGATGTGTCCTGTAATGAGACATTTTTTTATTTACGATTGTCGAAAATTGGACCGACCATTAACTCTCAATATTTTGTGCGTCTCTGAAACAAACATCAGATATCTTTAATTGCTTATTGTCAAATTCGCGTTTAACAGTTCGATCCGACAGTCCATTGCCAGTCGAAATTCAACTGTTTATTAACTTTTAAATACTATTCAGGATAGTGTATACGGCGGTGTGACAACAAAGACGGAACTCTTACAGGACCGAAATAATGAATTGTGGGCCCTAGGGCAACATTGATCACACACCGTTCTTGTGAATAATATATTCTATAAATATATTTATTTATAGTGACTAGAGATCTAAGGTAAAGCATGTACTATAAAATGATAGTTTTCTAACTAATTTGCCTGCAATTTAAGGCATCAAACCTTCCTGGATGCTTCTTTGAAGTCTGGATAGTTGTATAAAGTATGGTAATTTGCTACTGATAATATTTTATGTGAAATTGTTTTCGTAATGTTACTGTATGTTTATTTTTAAGAATTAATTATGGCCTCTTGATAAACCAGTGTCTTAAGAGCTTATTTGTGAACTAACTCAACTAACTAATTATGGCAAGGAGACCTGCTAAGCCTGCTGGCACTGTCTCATTTGATACGATCTCTTTCGTCTTGCCCTTCTTCAGTAAAAACAATATCATGCTAAGTGAATTCTTCACTTGTGTTTTCATAGGAGACATAAGCAATTATGAGTAATGACCCTCACTATATATATGAAGCTTTCAAGTAATATTACATCATTTCAGTAATCAAAACTCCACTTACTTGTATAGTTAATGTTCCTTCCAGGTTTATCTGTACTGATTTCAATTTCCAAAGCTCTGATTCTTCCAGAGAGTCATTTCCAGTCAAAACTGTATATCTAAACTTTTCGAGAGCATCACTTGCATTAGATATTAATTCTCTAACAAAAACTTCTTTTTCGGAATATAAATATTTTGCTACAGTATCTAATAGCATTCTAGTTTCTGCTTGCAATTAATGTTTTGTGATTCCATCTGAAATCTATAAAAAATAATAATGTCGATCGATACACCAGTATTGGAATTTTATCCAACCTTCCTGCGTTTCAGAATTTTTAGTTAGAGGCTGCTTTTCTTGTGTAGCAGTTTCAACACTAAGAATTTGCGAAGAGGGTATAACTGAAAGAACTTTATATCAGTCAATATTATAAGAAGGTGAAGTAATTCTCACTTTGAAGTACTGGTGCTGCAAAATTTCTAATGAAAATTCTACTTTTGAGTTGTATACAAGTAAAAATAGCTAATATGTTGTCTCATGCTGAAAATCCTAGAACGTCGGCATCATCATCGAATTCTGAAACTCATAACTTTAAGCAACAACGTCTTGCTTTAACGGTCAATAGTAATCATAATTCGAATGTAACTATTAATATTTATAATTCCAAATAGTTTTTTTCTCTTTATATTCAATGAATATCGAGTTAGTTCTGATTTATTTCCATCCTAGTTGGTAAAGTGACACAAGCTAGCCGGTAAAGTGACATTTGCTAGCCAGGAAAGTGAGATTTGCTAGCCGGGAAAGTATGAAGTATGTAATGAAGCGCTTCCCGACTGTTCTGAAGGTTAGAAAACCATCGATTACCGATCGATTGTGAGTAAAATATGTTTCATAGGCTTCTGATGGATTTAGCGATAAGCGTTTCATATCGGTTTCATAGCACGCTAAACCGTATACGCCCAAAATTTGGGCGTATACTTTTATGGATATGCTGTATTACTGTGCTTTGTATTATCACGAGCCACTGTAGTAACATAAGCAACTGCTGTTAAAAAATTAATGTTTTTGATTCGTTGTAGGTACTCTATGAAGTACTATTCACCGTTCTCTGATGATTTTGTGATTTTTGAGAACTCGGTAACCTCTTCCTAGCGTTCAGTAAAAATCATTTTATCACGCATCACTGATGATGTCTAACCAAATTTGATTCTACCTATACGAACAGATTAATCAGTACGAGAGAGAGTTGCATATATATAAAATCGCAATAGTATAAGGCCCACAAGCATTCAATTGCTTATAGCGACAATACAAAATAACGAATAATTTGTTCAATATTCAAGGAATACATTTTCAATAAAAAATTGACTAACAAGTTATTAGACTGGAACAACAATTTTCACTCTAATTAGATAACATAGTTGCGAATGAATCTTAAGTATTGTGAGTAGAAGAAGGCTATTTTTCTATACAAAATAAAATAACTTTGATACGAAATTGAACAACTCTCAATATCAAGAGTTTATGGGATATAGATAGCATCTGACAATTTTATATTACATATTCGAATGATTTCTGCTTCATTTTATTACTCAAAAAATTTTGCTGAATAATAGAACGTATATACAATTAAACAAAGGAGATGACGTGAAGATCTAACTAAGACATTTAATATATTACGTTTTTACTACTGTGAACTAGTTAACCTATTCAATATAAAAAGTGACAACCGCTTAAGAGGGCACCGTTTAAAATTGCAACGAGAAAATTTCAAGACTAGGTCAATGCAGTTTTTCTTACCAATTAGTGTTTTCCACATGGGGCATTTCGCCGGAAACTATTATAAATGCCGATGCCACTAATCAATTTAACACGTTGACTGCCAATGGGTATTTCGTAAAATCACCCAGCGGGCCAAGTTGTGAAACTGCCATATGACTTTAAACCTTATATTATTTACCCGTATAGACCATTTGCCCTGTTATTTTTGTTTACATTTAATTTTTTCTAGGTTTTTTGCTGTCATTTATATATGAATGACGTGGCCCTCCAGGATAAAACGTGTTGGTTTTTACGCAGGAGGCCACGTCATTCATATACGAATGACCTTTCAGATCAAATGAGGTGATATGCCACCACCCTAAGGAAGGGTATCAAATGGTTTCGGAAACTTATTTTGGGAATAGGTGTTGAAAACGCCTGGAGTTTTTACAAAGAGGTTGCCAGTAGAAAATTTTAAATTTGTAGGTATCGCGAACAGATAGTTGAAGGTCTCTTTGGCATTACAGAGGTTCGATCAGCCGGCCGAGGAAAAACAACTCATCTGTTAAGAATACGAGTTGGTGAAAATGGCAAAAGGTTACGCAGAAAATGTTACTCCAAATCACAACGAGAAGGTGGTTGTCTACATGCCAGAAATCGTGCAAAAATGGTGTTTACCTATTGCAATGATTGTCTGAGTAAACCTCAATTATGTTTGAACTGTTTCGAATTGGTCCACCAATAACGTGTAATTTTCACGTTTTTAGTTTTTTCATGTTTATAGACGATGCATGTACAATTTTTTTTCAATCACTGTAAAATCAGTATCTTTGCATGCCTAGTCAAACCAAGTATAGCAATATGTTCCCCACAGGCCACACAATAACACAGGCCATACATAACAATATAGTTATTTGCTGTTAGCGTCGTTCATAAGTGAATGCCGTGGCCTCCAATAGTAAACAGACCGTCATCCATTTATGAATGCCATGGTCCATAAGGAAATAATACTGTCATTCATATATGGATGACATGGCAGTCAACGTGTTATGAATGGATTAGATTAGTACTTTGCGAATAATTAAGAACATAAGTACCGAATGTACTAGATACCGTAGGTTTTATTTTGTGAATTAATGATTTTAGAGGCATTTTCACTCAGCCCAATATAAAGAAAAAATATCTGAAGAATATCCAGGATTCATGTTGTATAAATCAAAGATATTCCATTAACGTTTAATTAGTCATTCGTTTAGTTTGTTCAACCTATCAACTGAACACACTTAATTACTCGAAGATCCTTCTATTATTTGTGTGACATCAGATACGATATAATTATACTCGTACGAAAATGTTATAATGACTCTCATTAGAATCTCGATGAGTAATCGTGGCCCTAGAAAAGCTGTTTTTGGCAGTTCAGCATTTCATCGACACATTCACATTGAGAAGTGCACTAAAATTAAATCAATAATTACTGAAACATCATCTTTTAAATTGTTTTATTATTCAAAAATATTGGCTTAATGACAGAACATATCTTGGGAATATTGAAGAATCATATTGTGTACCTAATTGAAAGAAATTCTATGGAAGTTTAATTGCTCACTTGTCTAATTTGTTTGACCTATCAATTGAAAGCACCTTATTACTGGATGATTCTTTGTGTGCCATAAGAGTCGCAGATGAAGGTTGAATTAATAGTTGTAAATTTGCAATAATCAAAAACTCATACGTATCAAAACGGAGATTTAATGAAAAATTAAAGATCAAATAATTTCCTATATATGCTACCTTTGAATCAAGGTAAGTACCTACTCGTATAAAAATGCGTATAATAAAATATGACTTGTATTAGAATATAGATGAATCATCATGGCTCTAGAAAAACTGCTTTTTCCAGTTAAACATTTCATCCAAACATTGAGATGTGTACTAAAATAGTCTCAGTTCTCGAGATATATCAAAATTATATCAATAATCCATGAAACTGATTTTACTTAGTTTTATATTCTCGCAAAGAACCGTTGTAAATTTAGTACAAGTCTTCGTCCATAAATATTGAATTGACGAATCTTTTACTATGTTTACGACTAGTAGAAGATTGTCACAACGTTACTGTCAAATAGTGATCATGGCATGCTTACCAAATACCGAATGAGGACACCATGTACAAGGAATATTTTCACAAATAACTGCTAATAAGTCCGAAACCTGACTAGTTAGGTATAGGTATGATATACATAGATAAAAAGCAAATTCCAGCAGCTTTCCGAATTTTCAATAATATACATGGCATTCCATTCGAAATAATCAACTTTCAGTCACATTTTCAAGCAAACAGAATAACTGATTTGATCACCAAACTCCAACCCAAATTTCTATATCATAGTATTTCTCAACTCGAAGATATCATCGTTTTATTAGGTCTTGATTTCCGAAGAAAAATATGAAAATAACTTTTATTTGCAACACGGTAACAGATAGGTATAGGGAAATATCATGAAAATTTATTGAGAAATTGTTGGAGATTCTAAAAATGATATTATATATAGGCTGATCCATTTGAAAAATCAAAGTTGCTACTACTTTCTAATAGAAGTGGCAACACCGCATTACCAAAAATATTTTAGATGGCTAGAGAATGTTCGACTATGCCCTCCTTTAAATTTTCAAAGTGATCCATCGTATGGTTCACCAGGAACGTCTAATGTGCCATCAACCGTTAATCACCCTGTATATATATATATATATATATATATATATATATATATATATATATATATATATATATTTATATATATATATATATATATATATATATATATATATATATATATATATATATATATATATATATATATATATATATATATATATATATATATATATATATATATATATATATATATATATATATATATATATATATATATATATATATATATATATATATATATATATATATATATATTATATATAATATTATATATATATATATATATATATATATATATATATATATATATATATATATATATATATATATATATATATATATATATATTTGACCTATTTCAAAAACAATGCATTCTGAACGAATTAATTTATAAACTCGGGACTGAATAAATTCATTCTTCTTATCTTTGCCATTGTAAAGAATATTGGACAGTTTGGGCTGCGAAAATTATTTTTAAATTCGGATCAGAAATTATGCCCCTCGTACATTCTATTAGGAATTATTTTAAAAACTACTTCTCCCCGCCCACGTTTTTATTATTTTGGACTTTTGATTTATTGGGCAATATCTTGTAATTTTTCAATTTATGCCGACCTTATCAAATCAAGATCAAAAATCGGAAACTAATATAAAAGCCGAATCGTTCGACCTTGCTAATAATTTAGCGTCGATGGCGCATTTCAAAAATAGAATTTCCTCGGCTTCCTCTGAAAAAATAAATAAATATACATGTTGTAGTGTAAGAAAATTCGCGAAGTAGTCAAACGTTCGGCATTATGAAAAGCTGCCAAATAATATAGCACACTTTTTCGCTTGTTGGAAACGCCTCTCGACCGAATGTAATAAATTTTAGGGCAAAGTAGTGTAGTTCGAGTAAATCGTACAAGATGAAAACGTTTTTGTACAGCTTACGTATCTTGGAGATCGAAGAAAAAAGTATTAGATTCGGTGAGTGACGTGTTCGAAAATTGATGTATTTGTCATTTGTGATGTTTAGCGCCTAAATTAACTCAAATCGCTTATAGTTTTTTCGTTAACGGATTGAAATAATGTATTTATCTTTGAGCTTCTACTGTTCAATACAAATAATATAATCCTAAGAAGATGACTCATACACTCTTCCAGAATTGTCTCGTTGTGTTCTGTGTCCATATATGTAAATGACAAAAACATTGTCATTCATCTGTTTAATTTGAAATTAAGTCAATAGTCCGGGAGCCAGTAACAGATTCACATGACCAAGTTCTTCCCCAGCAATAATTGGTGGAATGCATCAGAGAGTTGTATCATAAAGCTTAGTGAACGTCAGTTGCGGTTCTGTGGGTGGAATGAGCGGTGGAAGAATACGACCCATGAAGAAAAAAAAATTATTCAATCACTTTTTCCTTAGTAAAATACGCTTGACGGGTCTAAGTTATACTGATGATCGGGCTACAAAGGCCCTATTGTGTTATAGAGTTGGAATTTTGAGTAAAATCGTAATAAATTCAGTACTTTTCGATTCAATTCAGTAGCCTAGTATTCTCAATGAAAATCTAGTACCTATTCTCAACCAATATACGCAATTTTTTTTTGTGCTCTGAGCTCAGATTTATGTTCTGTGTTTTTTTCTTACTCTATTCGTTCTTTGACGTTTCGTTTGGACATTTTAGAATAAATCAACAAATTATATAACATTCATTCGAATTTTGCGCTTATCCCACCCACGAAAGCGCAGCTGACGTTCACGAGGCTTAATGATACTATTTCCTGATGCGTCTCACCAATTATCGTTCGAGAAGAAATAATTGACCAAATTCTTACCAGGCTCCTGGACTACAATATTTAAATTTTGAGAATTCATTTGAAATTTAATACTTCAATTCAAATAAATGTACCCTATATACTTACGTGATCAATATGAATTGAACAATATGAATATCCCCAGAATATTCCTAGCTTTGTAAGTAATATAAATAAATATTTAATATTATCTAATAATATGACCTTCGATAAATCTAAAAGCGTTCATACATAAAGTCAAAAAATGCACTTTCGACATCTCGTCGAAACCTCGACACATTTTCTGCGGACTAACATAAGCGAGACAGTACCTAAGTCATTGTCAGTTTCTAAGACAGAAGGTTCTGTACGAGGTTCTGTCTATATTTTAATAGACCGTGAGCTAGCGCACATGAATTTGGAGGCATCGATAAATGTCTGGCATTTAGAGGTATGAAAAGTGTGATTCAGTTGATGAAAATAAGGCTGGTTTGAAGGGCCGACCCGTGTTCGAAAATTTGGAAAATTAATTTTCTTTTGCATAAATAAATTCATTTTTCACTGATCTCAAAGTGTCTGGCATTTGAATCAGAAATAGACATCAATAAGTAACTCCCAATTTTCAAATGCCAGACGGTTTCAAATAGTCGAAAGGGTGATTCATAGGGGTGAAGTTGCAGAACGAAAAACAAAAATTCATCGTTTTCTTTTTGTCTGGCAATCGAAGCAATGAAAATTATCGTCACGAAAATGATGAAAAAAAATTGCCAGACGGTTTCCAGTGTTCGGACTCTAGTTTCTCTGTGGAAAATTATGTGAAAATTTTTTACATTTTTCAGTGATCACTATTCGTCTGGTATTTTGAATACTTTAAGTTGATACACACATTTCCCGTCACAAAAAAATTGCCAGACAAATTAGCACATGGAAAAATGGTGCCAGACGAAAGAAAATTCGTAAAAAAAAAATTGAAATTTCATTGATTTATTTTTGTCTGGCAATTTGTATTTCAATTAGAAATACAACTACAAACACAATATACAAATGCCAGACAAGTTGAGCTGTTCGAAAATGTATGAATTAATTGAAAAGATAGCAAAAAATAATGAAAAATTTCCTTTTTTCGTCTAATACACCATTTATTTATGTCCGTCATTTACAATTTTTTATGGAGTAGTATATTATTACCTTGCTTGAAATGCCAGCCTGGTTGGGTTGTTCGAAAATTTAAAAAAAAAAACAAATTAAATAATTGTGACAAATTTTCGAAAATTTCAGTGCTTTTTTCGTCTGGCGACTTGTTTCTCAAAGAAAAATTAACTTTCAAACTTAAATTAAAAATATCAGATAAGTTGGGCTGTTCGAAAGTATATAAATGAATAAAAAAAGTTTTGAAAAAATCTAATTTCTCATTTATTTTCGCCTTTTCCCCTATATTATAAGCTGTTAGTACTCGGGAAACGTACTTACTACTTACTATTTCCGACCTAAAAATTTATAAAATGAAAAAATACATGAATAAAAGTTTTTAATAAATCTAGTGAATCCTGAGTGAATAGTTTTGCGTTGCAATGTCGATCTATTTTATATTGTTATGTACCGGGTGGCCAGATAAGAATGCAAAGCGCTGTATCTTGTAAACTATTCGTCGTAGAGACTTGCGGTAAAAAATATTATAACAAAAGTGGCCAACAGAAAATCCTAGAAATTATTTTCAGGTTTCCAAGATGGCCGCCAGGGAGCGTAACCGCCATCTAAAACTTTTAAAGTGATTTTTCTCTGAAATACTCCTCGTAAACGTATCACAAAAATATATGCGTTTTCAAGTTGAGCTTCATTCGAGTAATTTTCGTTCGACACTTTTTGACGTATCTATTGAAATGAAGTGGTGGGGAGTGAATCGATGCTTTTTTAAATAAACATCTTCTGAATGACTGAACGGATTTTAACAAAGTTGGTCTCGTTGGGACAAACATTTATTGTTTTCTCAAAATTATCATATCCCTGATATGTCAAGTTTTTAGTGATACCTCTAGAGCGCGTTTTTTGATATACTAACAGAAAATTTCCAATTTCTCTGAAAAATTAAATGCAATGACCTGACTTTTTTTCCACAAAAATGTACTGTTATGACACCAAAAAAGGATAGTGAAAATCGTATCTCGATATCTTATTCCCAGACCAAAATATCGAAGAAACAAAATTTAGTTATCATGAAATTCTGGGAACACTCCATTACACCGTTATGTATTTATTTGACCTGTTTCAAGAATAAATGATGAAATTACATAATTTTATGATTTTTGAATAATTGTGTTCTTCGTTCAAAAAATTTAAACAAAAACGTGTAGGGGTATAATAAGCAATGAATATAATGTGCAAGTGCAAGGTAGTCAGAATATGGGAGGAAAAATAAAAGCCTGAAATGAAAAACAACAAATATAAATAAAAAGATAATAGTGAAATGACAATTTCAATTTAAGTTGTGAGTGTATTTTCAATTATTTGTTAATTTTAAAATGCACATTTTAGTTATTTAAAATTCATTTTTCGAAAAATATTCTCCTGCCATTATATTTCTTAACTCGAATATGATTTAAAATGTGAATTATTTAAATTTAAAGAGATTTTTCTTAATTCTCAGATTTCATTGGCAAATTACTTCCGTTGACAGCATCAAATTCGGGAAACTTTAGGACAAAAATAGTATCTCAAGTAGCAATAGCTCATAATTTAAAAAAAAATTCGAAAAGAAAAGAGAAATTAGATTGAACAAAAAAAAAATACTGAAACTTTTCATTATTTTTTTTACCAATATTTAATTCAATTTTTTATTAATTTTCGAACAACCCAATTAGTCTGGCATTTCAATCTAAGGTATCAAAATATGTTTTCAATCGAAATGCAAAATGCCAGACAAAACTAAATCGCTTAAATTAAAAAAAAAACATTCTTTCATTTTAATTTTTAATATTAATTATTTAATTAATTATTTATACGTTTTCGAACAGCTCAACTTGTCTGGCATTTATAAATTGTGTTTTTAGGCTTATTTCTAATTCAAATACAGAATGCCAGACAAAAATAAATCAATGAAATTTTTATGAATTATTTAACAACTTTTTTATAGATTTATAAATTTTCGAACCGGCCAATTTGTCTGGCGTTGAAAAATTAATAACATTTTATGATACCGCAAACACAATGGCCCTCTTATTTTGTACATTAAGATCATTGAAAAATGTAAAAAATTTTCACATAATTTTCCACAGAGAAACTCGAGTCCGAACACTGGAAACCGTCTGGCAATTTTTTTTCATCATTTTCATGACGATAATTTTCATTGTTTCGATTGCCAGACAAAAAGAAAACGATGAATTTTTGTTTTTCGTTCTGCAACTTCACCCCTATGAATCACCCTTTCGACTATTTGAAACCGTCTGGCATTTGAAAATTGGGAGTTACTTATTGATGTCTATTTCTGATTCAAATGCCAGACACTTTGAGATCAGTGAAAAATGAATTTATTTATGCAAAAGAAAATTAATTTTCCAAATTTTCGAACACGCGTCGGCCCTTCAAACCAGCCTTATTTTCATCAACTGAATCACACTTTTCATACCTCTAAATGCCAGACATTTATCTATGACTCCAAATTCATGTGCGCTAGCTCACGGTCTATAAGTGATCACCAGATTTACAGCGATGCTGTCTCTATGGCAGTTTTTGATAATTCGTTGACATAATTCTCATTAGAAACTCAATCAAATCAGAGAAGGGAATATTTTATAACACGAAGCTAATATAGCACTCAAATTTCTAGCGTTATTTCAACAACATGCTAGAAGCTGTGAAATAGAATACCTATTAAAGGGAAATGTTTTTAAGATTATCGTGCCAGTGGTATGATAATAGTATATTATTCAACGAGCACAAAATGATTGCTATTTTTCACGAGGGTGAAGTTTGCGACACTCACCTGCGGCTCGTTTCGCAATTCACCCGAGTGAAAATTGTAATATTGTGCGAGTAGAATACTATACTTTGTCCACGACTTCCACGAAAAAATTAGTAATAATCTGCATTTTCAACAATAAAAATAGTTATAAAAAGCGTTGATATAACATTTTCTGTGTTCACTGAAAACTGCATACTCACGTAAACGTCAACTATTTCACTTGACATCGATTCCATTCCTTTCTTTCACTCTGATGAAAATGAAATAGATAATTTTGCATTTATTTATTTATATTAACAGAACAATTATTGAAAATAAACGAAGGCATTGAATTTATAGTTATCTTAGTTACATAAAACGTAAAAATCTAATAATAATTCTATCCTAACAATTTGGACATACGTTTTGAGTGTGACGTCATGCAGTGTATAATAAACCATTATTCACTAGTGATTAATGGGTATAATTGTACTTCAGGAAGCACACGTGTAATGAATGATTTATAGTAGAGTCGTGGACAAAATATTTTTATATGTAAACGATGCATTATTTGAGAAAATACTTTAAGGAAATTTGACATTTGTGATATATAAATGATTCGAATCTATCTAACAGAATTCGCTTAATTAAGCTTTTTATTATCGATTTTGAAAATAGTAGCAAACCTTCAAATAATTTTGAGTAATATGTAGCAATTTAACAAATACTATTACATACTCTGAAAAACTTCAAAGTTCCAGGGTAGGTATAAGATTAAACTGAAGTTGTTCATCAAATTTTTTGAATTATTTGTTTCTGGTAAAATTGTGCTATATTATATATCATTTAAATTTATAGCGCTATTTTAACGACATACTAGAGGCTGTGAAAAAGAATGCCAAGGCGAAATATTTTTTATATTTCCAAAATTTACATATGTAATATCTAAACTATGTATTAGTTGAGAAGATAATTCATTTAAAGAAATGTGAAATTTGTGATTCTGAAAATCCAATAGAATTCACTCAATTAGGCTTTTTATTATAGATTTAGCAATTCAATAAAATCTGAATTTTTTTCTGTAAAAAACTTCGCAATCTCCAGGGTTATAGGATTTAAAAATGAAGTTTTTGATAAAATATTCTGAATTGTTTGTTTCGTGTAAAATTGTGTGTTTCATTGTTATTCTATTTCTCTGCAGGTAGCAACACTGCGGTTCAATCAACGATGCAACCAAACAATTTTCCGGTTTCAGACGAGGATTCGGTGTCCGATGCAGATTTGGAGAATGTCTTGCCCTTTCTAGATTCTCCATTACGACCGGCAACACCAGATCTGAATGATCCAAGATCTTTGGCCTTCTACGAGGAACACAAACAACTAGCTAAGGAATATTTCAAGGTTCGCACGTTATTTCAAACTAATAAATCAGTTGACGAAGTTACTGGCAATATAAATGAAATATTTACTTGTTTTTTCTGTCGAGCTCATTGTGTTCAGTAGATTGTTGGATTCTCTTATATACCTATGATTATATAACTCATGTAGAATAAGCCAATAGAATCCGTGAATTTTGCATAACGACGTAGTATAGATAAGTGAATATACCCTTGACGACGTGATATAATCGTTTTGGTGTTTCGCCTCGTGTCAAAATGTATATATATTTTCATATTCACGGTGTTTTGACGTTTGTCAAAAAAACTTAATAATTTTTATTCGTTATATAATCGTAACGAATACCACTCGAGCAATCGAAAATAATCGATTATACTGACCTCTTCACTCGACGTATTTTCTTAAAACACCACTCGAGCTGCGCTCTCGTGGTGTTTCGTAAAATACGTCTCGTGGCTCGGAAGTATGATCGATTATTTTCGATGCTCTTGTGATATTATAACTGATTATTTCAATTTGAATTATTACTACTAGTCTTTTTTCGATTTCGGAATATATAAAATTGTTAATTTCTAGATTCTTCGGAAAATCTGGAATAATATTCATACCATATGTCGACTTTGTAGTGAAAGTAAATTGTAATTTTCACCAATTTAAACTATTGAAATTTCATCTCAACCCTATCAGGCTAAATTGCCTTTTTTCAATTTTTTTCATTCAAATTTACGCATTGAAGTGATTACCTACAGTGTAGGAAGTCTACGAGCTGAATTTAATTAATTTGTAATATAACAATTGATTTTATTAATATTGTAGGTGTCCGTTATATTCAGCCTCAGGATAGATTATCATTAGCGACTGAAACATTTAAATTTCGCTTGGCAAAAAAGTTGATATTTACAAAATGAAAAAGAAATAAACTTGATTTGGCGGTTTTTAACCTTTTAATACAAAATTAGTGTTTTTCTCAAAGCATATGAACAACAAATTCTCCAGCATTATTAATCGTTCAGAAATTTAAGTGTTAGTTTTTGAAAGTTCAATATATATGGTATATGGATGATGAGAAGTTCGGGTACTTACCAAAAACGCACAGTCCTATAATGCGTAGATAAGTGACTTTAAATGTTTCTGACAATTATTTTGTTGAATTGTCAAATTTGTGTTGCCTTGACACCTACAAAACCAGTAAACAAAAAAGCAATCTTGTTTTACGTTTTTTTACATCTAATCATTTTTTTAAATATCTTAATTCTATCGTTTGAACACTGTAGCTGAAAAAATCGCATATTTTATTCGGAGAATAGCACTTTTTGTGGCTCGTCTGAAATTTACATTAGCATTTAGTCTCGCCACAAAAAGTATGACTTTAACTCCTAATAAAACAATATACTATTTTCTTGTACTTAATAGTAAAGTGCACTTTTGTACGTCAAAAAATCATAAAACAAAGTGACATTTTTCCAGTTAGCAACACTTTTGCATTTTAGCAACACTTTTCCATGTTAGCAACCAAAGCAACAAGTATCAAATTTTATATTTTTTCTTTCTGACATATTTATCAAAAATACAAGTTCACAGAATAAATCACATTCCAAGTAATTTTTTTTTATTAAATAAGATAATTTAAGTACAAGAAAACCTAGTATGTTATACACTTAAGAAAAGCTATATCCAGTAGTAAATGTAGGTGTAGACATTATACCTACTCACTAGAAAAATCACGCTTTTCTATACTTGTATAACAATATACTATTTTACTACCGTCTGTGCAAAGTGTTTTAAAACTTATTTTATTATTACTTATTGTTGCGTAAACATCACATTTTCTCGAATTCTCATCATTTTACAAGTGAAAGAATATTCCGAAAAATTATATTCAAAGTCAAATTCAATGTTTCTTATTATTAGTAGGTCAATTATCTATTTATATTTTCTTTCATAGGTACAATCTGAATTAGTTTTTCTCAACCAAGAGAAGAATAGGATATTAGATAAACAGCTCAAGCAGCAACAACAACAAGAAGAGAATGAAAGTCTTGCTAAGCTTCAGAATGAATATGATTCTCTAGTGCAGTTAAAAAATTTCTTAGTTACGCAAAAAGAAAGTCACATGGGTGACAGATTGACCAGGGATGGCTGGGAAGTTGTGAATAGAACTGACAGTGAGTGTTGAAAACACTGAAAATGAAAACATTACTTCAAATGACGAATTGGACGTTTTTGTACTCATAAAGAAAATTGTGAATTGAATCATATATCATGTTTGTGAGCTACGAAGTGAGAATATTTCATTTTATCTTATATGTAGGTCCAAATGTTTTAGTTAATAATGTATGTATATTATGTTTGCACCATGTTTGTGAATCATATTTATTTAAATTTTGTGTTAAATTATGTACAGCCTTCGTTCCTGATTTTTATAAAATTTTAATTGATAAAAATGTCTTTATAGCATGTTTGTGAAAAAAGAGTTGGACAGTCTGATAGAGATTTGATAGATATATTTTTCTGAATTTATGTTATATTTAGGTTTTATTGCAAACTTTTCGAACATTCAATTTTGTGAATAATGTTGAGGCATAAGAATAAAATTTTACTCTATATAACAGATGTTCGATTTTTTTTTCATTATCCAAAAATGAAAAATCTGTTAATTTTCCTGATTTTTCAGAATTTGAAATACTATTTGAAGTATTATTTCAAAAATTCTACTGTATAAAACTTTTGTTTTTCAATTTGAATGTGGTTAATCACTAAATGAGTAGTCTAATAGCAACAAGTTGAGGATCGATATCAAGAAAGAAATACTTAAAAAGTTGGCCAATTTACAAATTTTTCTCTTATTCTAGGATGATAAATTTGCTGTGAAAAATGTATTTTAAATAAAAAGATTGAAAAAACTTGGACTTTAATTGTGCAAATCTACCTATCAACTAAGCGTCTGCATAAAAAATGCATCAGGGAGTGCATAGAGACTAAGCATCGTTTTTTTTTATATGAAGCTTATCAAATGTTGAATTTGAATATTCACCTGAAACATTGAGAGATTTTAATAATTTAATTATATAACAAAATAAGAATATATATTAGTTTAGTAACGCTTATTTTGTATATTTTTCTAATATTTAATTGAGCCTCATGCCTCAAGTATAAACATTGAAATTATACACTAAATTTTCTCAAATTTAAATATAAAAATATCTATCTGAAAAAACACTTGAATGAATAAATTTCCAAAACTACAATATTTTAAAACAATCTTCATAAGTACTTTAATTTTTATTAATTTTGATTATAAATTCTCAAAAAATTTAACTTACATTTTCAACCCTTCATAAGACTAAACACAAAATACTTATTAAACGGCAATATAATTTGCCTATTCATTCAGATATTACATGGAATCAATAGAAACAGTAGAATATATATTATATGGTTTTTATTATATATATTCTTTTCAAAAAATAAATTTAGGCGAGAATCAATAGTGCCAATATCTTATAAATTTTACAATCACCAATTTTTATCTTCAAAATTACTGTACTACAATTCATATTATGGTGAGTAGATAATATTCTGCAATCTGTTTGAAAGAATATATTCTATATCTGTAATAAACAAAAAGTGAAAACATAAGTTTTTGAAATAACAATTATTTTTCATTGATTCTTTGGATGTTCTTTGTACACACAAATGATCTTTGATTACTAATTTTCAAAATACTACAAAAGTAACGGTAATAACATTTTCCATTAATTATCTGCAAACAAAGTGAGAATTGATATCAATTATTGTCGATCCAAAAGCTGAAATTTTTTTGTATCTTGCAATTGAAGACTCCGGCGCAAAAAGGGGGCAGCTCCACTTTTATACCATTTTCACTTTTATGATGGAACCCAGTAACAAAGAGGTCGTCTATCAATTGGTTGAAGAACGAGGCATGTCCGTTGATTTGTTTAGTTGTTGTAAGGAAAATATGTATACCTCCTTCATTAAGTCGGTGCAAGAATGAGGCAGCTCCGGAGCTGTCTCGTTTTTGCATCAAATGAGTTGTCGACAAATGTTTCTGTCGCTTTCTGGCAGCACCGGCTAAATTTATTGCTTTGTAAACGGCAAACGCTTGCATTATCTGTGTTCAGTGGAATTTTTGAAAAAGTGAAAAAAAATCTGGGACTGGAGAAAGCAGTACACGAAAAGAAAGCAAACTATTTTTACACAAAATTGAAAGAGGATGCAGCAGAGGTTAAAATGAGCAACAATCAAACTGAGTTATTAGCATTTTTTTGCCAACAAAATATGCCCCTTCCTCATGTTCCTAGTGGAGATGTCTTTTTTAAACGTCAGCTCTGGGAATATAATTTTTGTAGCGAGCACAGGAAAGTCATACTTTTTTATGTAGGATGAAACAGTTGCCAAAAAGGGGCAAAATGACGTAGTGAGCTTTTTACATCATTTTATTAATCAATATGTACCAAAGTTATTTCTGTATTCCGATAACTGTTCATCGCTGAACAAGAATCAAACTTTAGCTCATTATCTCTATACCATTACAGATAATAAGAAGTTCTCCAAAATAATTCATAGATATCCAGAACCAGGACATAGCTTTCTCCCATGTGACAGAAGTTTTGGCTTGATAGAAAAGGAAAAGAGAAAACGAGAAAGGATTGTCTTATCCGAAGAATGGGTTTCCTTCGCAAGTTTGAAATAATTAAGGTTACCCAATATATGATTCTGAATTTCAATGACCATTTCAGTGAACTCTTCAAGAAATTTGTAGTCAATAAAGGAAAAGAAAAATTTGCAATCTCTGCCTATCGAGTGATAGAATACACTGAAAAAGGTGTCGAAGGCAGCAGCTCCGCCAGTGCCTGTTTCAAAGATGAATTTTTTCTTCAAAAACCCGGAGTTAAGCTGACTTTTCCTGGTCCCGATTCACGTCTCTACTCTGGCTCATTACCTCTCAAGCGTCCTAAGTATCTCCATGTAAAAGAACTAGCAGCAGAATACGTATCAGCAGAATGTATGTCGTTTTACGAGGGTCTTAAGTGCTAAGGTGAAGAACAACCTAACCAGTCTGAAGACAGCTTCACAGATGTTTAAAATGTTCAATATAACAAAGCATTACTTGTTACTTCTTCTGAATAAAAATTATTCATAAAATCTGTTTTTCTCATTTGATACTGCATAATATTCGTATCGAAATATTTTATATAATTCCCCGGTGCAAAAAGGAGGCAGCTCATCAAGATTTATTGAAAGTTTTTTCTGTTTAGAAATTTTTCTAAAACATTCATATTCGAACATATTATATATCTATCACTAAACTGAAACATAATGCTCACAGAAAATCGAAATCATGAATATTTTCTAAAGTAAACACTTTTTATCGCCTCCTGAAAATTTTCTAAAAATGGAGGTGCCCCCTTTTTGCGCCGGAGTCTTCAATTGGTTGCAATAGTTGCCATTTTTGCTAAAAAGAAACTCAAACAAATCATATTCATGAGGTTGTTATCACATATTTTCTAATATCTACAGATTAAATCTAATTATCCATATAATGACTAGTAATAAATTCTGATCATTAAAATCAAATTTTCTTCTTCCTAGAAATTCATGCAAACAAAAATAAATAAAGGATAACCGAAAAGTTTTAAAATATCTCTGTATTGGCAAAGATTTACACTGTACTTAATACTAATACTGAAGTATAAAAATTATATTATATGAATATATATATATATATATATATATATATATATATATATATATATATATATATATTATATACATATATATTTATGTACGAACAATTTTTATAATATACTCGTCAAGGTATACCCTTCAATTTCAGTGTAGAAAAGAAAAATAAAAATCATCCATCATCCATGATGATATGGTAGGGCATTTTGAATAATGATACTATTATGAATGATTGGTTCAGCTAATTTTTCAGAATTTACTTTCAAAACAGGTGTGATAATTTGAAATGCATTAAATATTGTGTCGTCATTCAATAAATTTAATCTCAAAGATATGAAGACACGTCATTAACTACCTTGTCTAATTTCAATGTACCTAAATTATATGTAACAAAATGGTTAAAATATACTTCATTATGAATTTGAAAATCAATTGATTTCATACAGGCAAAGTACTTCCCACAGTCTTTGTGAACATCTTGGAGAAAAAAGATAGTCCAGAAGTACCACCAGGAACATTAGCTATCATAGTCCAGAACAAACTAATAATTTGGCCTACAGCAAAAAGCACTGTCAAAGGTGTACTTTGGAGATGTAAAGCACAGTATAATGTTGCTAATAGTGTTCCTCCATAAGTTAATGTGATAAACATCCTTTCTTTTGAAAACATATGTTTCAGGTAAGACCATGGGCCCCAAAGGAAGAAAAAACTGAAAGAGAACACAATGAATGAATAAGTTAACATGGCTATAAACATATCATATTTATCAATTTCATGGATTAACTTGAGGTAAGTTTATGTTTGATTAGTTTCTTGAAAATAAAAGCAATTGAGTGCAGAATCTTAGTTCAAATTCGGCTTTTTTCACCCAAAATAAGCATGAATCAGAGAAGTTATCAAATTCGGTTTTTCTAGACAGATAGTAATTCAACATATTTTCACTCACCTTAATATAAAGAAAGAGCTCCCTAAAGTGAATAAGAGGGCAAATTTCCTTGCTTTAAGTATCAGAACTGGCAAATACATTAAAGACAGAGAAAAACAAAGGCCACCCATGCAAATACATATACCAAAAAATGTCAGTCTTTGTAGTCTACTCTAAAAAAAATAATTTCTAATAGAAAATACTAATACATTTTATATATTTGTATTTACTAAGCTAGGACAACATTCTCTTTTTGTTTCTTGAAACCAATTCTCATCAACAGGTTCATCCTTTCTGAACCAATTTGTTATAGTAGGTTTTTGTAATGTAGGTATTTGTAACTTGAAGGACTTTTTCTGATCACTTTGCAGCAATAGGTAATGATCCAAGTCTTTTTTCAAATCAACCATTTCTATAAACTCAGTTTTTTTTCGTTTTATATTCAAAGGTTTTTAAAAACATACGAACTCAGAAATGAACCTATAAGTTAGGTTAGAATGATTATTCGTTTTCTTATCTTGACGTTTCAAATAAATTACATACTTCCCAAGTGTTTATGCTCTGCCAGTTACAAACAAAGTTGAAGAAAGTAATTTATTTAAATTTAATAAATTAATGGTAATTGAAGATTATATAATATATATATATATATATATATATATATATATATAAAAATATAAATATAAATAAATATATATATATATATATTTATATATATATATATATATATATATATATATATATATATATAGGTATAAGGTAAGGCGGGGCAAGTGCGCTATACATTTTGTCGAGTTCGCCTTTAAACAGCTACATAAAATCTGCTTTTTATGTTGGAGAGATTATTAGTTATGCAACAGAAACTTCTACCACTTCTGTATTGTTCTGTGTCATAGGATTCTGCGAAAAATCGAAATTTACATGTTTCATAAACGAAAAGAAAGAAAAAGGTCCCTAGTATTCACTTACCCCATAAAATGGGGTAAGTCCATAACCCAGCCTTCGAAACGTAACAAAGACTAATTAGTGCACGACGGGGCAAGTGCCAGATAGTTCGATTCCTGATGTTTGAATGGTTTTTGAATTTTTGAAAATCGGAGCATAACTCTCTGAGATACAGAGTTTGACAGCTTGTCGATCAGAAATTTACTGGGTGGTTGGAAAAAAATCAATTTAAAAATGTGATAAACGTTATATATTTATTTCCATTGAAAAACTCAAACATTATACTATGAAAATTCAATAAATTCGCAAGACTTTTCATCACAAAAGGGTATCAGAATTATGTAAAAAATTCATCACTAAATGTTGTAACTAGGTAAATCAATATTAAAAATAGCTTCCCCTCGCCAACCAACTTTTGGTGATATCATTGGCTCATCTTTATCAAATTCAATGATCTCTCCCACGTAATGCTTGATCGTTTTCTTGCCCAAAAATTGATCGATGACCCAGTCACCAACAGCCATGTCATTAACTTTTTTAAAGTCTGTAGCATCTTCTCTCTGCTCTTTCTTCTTCTTCCTTTTTCATAAGTAAGAATCGTAAGGGGGCAAGTGCGCAGCATCCTGCACTTGTCCTACTGTTGACTAGCGCACTTGCACCGACACCTCAATTTTTTGAGGTAAGTGCAGAGTACCGCCTAACTCAGGTGAAATGAAGAAATCTAATTAAATTCAAGTTTTATTCTAGAACTACAATAATAAAAGTATGTACTTAGTATGAGAAATATGCAAAAAATTGTAAAATGTGGTGGATCAACTGAGATGACCTTGACTCCTTCCAACTTTACACACGAGACTAAACCACATGGTCACTTTGAAACCGCGCCAATACTGAAGCGCACTGCCCTAGAGCGCCTCTAGCGACAAAGTTTTTATGATTATAAAGTTCGCAACAGAACCTACAGATGATAGCTCTCTGACTCAAGCTTAACAGGACAAAAGAGGGCTACTATGCACTTACCCCGAAAACGCACTTGCACCACCCTATATATATATATATATATATATATATATATATATATATATATATATATATATATATATACCATTCTTTCTCGAACAACCTCCTTCCAGGAAAATTCTATTGTATTTTCTAGAAGTTGCGATGAACTTGTGTCAAACAGACCCTTTTATTCGTCGAATTGGATTTGCTGCATGGAGATTGTTCGAGAAAGCATGGCGTGTATATAAGGAAGCATAGCTTGTCACAGTAGTTTTCATATTAATGTTCCTATCCATTTATATTAATATCAAAATTCCTAATATCCTGACAGGGAATGCGGCGTGGACCGACGCAATTAGAAAGTCAGTCCACGCTACATTCCCTGTCAGGAATTTTCATACTAATGTAAAACGATAGGGAAGTAAATTCATATTGAACATTACAAATGGGCTGAAGTTAGTTTTACAACCTTATAACTGCCTATAGAGAATATTTGAAAAACAGAAATTCATAGTATAATTTCCCTGGCAGAGCTGGGTGATTATAAGTTACGAATGGCATCTATATTATTTTTACTGTACCTTATGTGGAGAATGTTAAAATCTATCTATAGTAAGTTGTTTTAATGACGGATAATATTTGTTATCCATTTTCTCTAAACCAAATTGAATATAATATTTTCCGATATTTCAAACTAATGTCTTTAATATGCTCAAACCATCTGAATCATTCTTATGAAAATGTTTCAGGTACCTAGATATACTATGATTTATACATTGTGTAATAATAATTACAAGAACTAGATATTCTCTTTGTAATTGAAATCTTTATATGTTCAAAGATGAAATAAAGTTTTTGAGTTTTAATACTTAACATTAAGAGACTTTAAATTGTATGAGAGTGAGAATAAAAATCCAATTGCCTTTATTACATAAAACATTTACAATATGTGACACAGAAAACATAAAAATTGCAGTTATTTCATATAAAATTGTTCAATATAATTAAAATCACATACCATACATTTAAAAATAATTCAAGCATTATAAAACTTAACTAGATTTGTACATTCAATATTGCATTTCTATTTACAAAGTCCACAAAAACTTCTACGTTATGTTCTCTCATTGTATGTATACGCAATTCCAGCTAAGAGTAGTAAAATATTAGGTATTACTGGTGACTGGAATATTTAAGTTAGAATTATGTAATATTTCGTACAAGTTTTGCAAGTGTTACAACATTGCTAATATAATGATTTATGATGGACATACATGTAGTACTCAAGCATAACGTCAGTCAAGTGACTCTAAAAAAAAACAATAAAATTAATTATCAATAAATTATTTAAAAATTGCCGCCTTTTCAAGGAACTGCTGTCGTCTGGTTGCTTTTTCTTCTTCTGATCGTTTCCTCTCTTCTTGTTCTTCTCTGATTTCATTCTCAAATTTACTGACTTTTTTCTGCTCTTCGATCTGAAATCATTTCAAAATTTCTATTTGATGGAATGTTTTGCATGTGCTTCGATTTTCTAGCAATAATAGGCATTTTAATGTGAGAGATTCATCTTTCATGAAAATAGTGGGAAATATATATATATATATATATATATATATATATATATATATATATATATATATATATATATATATATATATATATATATATATATATATATATATATATATATATATATATATATATATATATATATATATATATATATATATATATATATATATATATATATATATATATATATATATTCCAGGTGTAAATGAGTTATGGTCCACCCCTATAACTTTTCGACGGGTTCTTGGATTTTATGGAAATTTGGACAAAAATATGAGTATTAATAATTACTTCGTTATTTAGTAATTGAAAGATCATTTCGAAGGAATTTGAAAAAGCTGTTCAATATAATGGGTGGCCCATGTATGTTACTATATAAAAAACTCAGTTTTGGCTCGACAAAGAACTTAATCGTTAACAAGCTTCAAGTAAATGAATTTTTAGAAAAATTATCACTTTGGGCGATATTCTAAGTCAATTATCTATGATTTAGACGACGTCAAAGCAATCTCTAGGATAAAAATAATGAAATAAAAATCAAAATGGAAACATCGCTAGAATTGACATTTGACACATGGAATGTATGTATTTGAAGCCTCAGAATTGAAATATGTAAAAATTTACAGGGTGTTCCATTTGAATTTTTAATTTTTATATCGTTTTCAGTGAAATATATAGACATATTGATTTCGTATGTCTAAAAGTTCAAAATTATGTCCGAGATAAACACCCAAATTTCAATAAAATCGAAGAACCCGTTAAAAAGTTATAGGGGTGGCCCATCACTCATTTACACCCGGTATATATATACATATATACCTAGATATATATATATATATATATATATACATATATATATATATATATATATATATATATATATATATATATATATATATATATATATATATATATATATATATATATATATATATATATATATATATATATATATATATATACATATATACCTATATATATATATATATATATATATATTACCTATATATATATATATATATATATATATATATATATATATATATATATATATATATATATATATATATATATATATATATATACATATATACCTATATATATATATATATATATATTATATATATATATATATATATATATATATCGGGCCCGTTTATAACGAGTGCAACCTATATCGAACGTTCGCTTTAAGTTATTTTTAGTGTTATTTCAAATCGTTCAATAAACTTATTACAATTAAAGTTTGGATACAATGAGTTCGGATATAAAGAGCAATTTTTTAATACGAGCAAATTTTCTTTGCACACCTGCATCGCTACAGTCAACCGCCAACTCAGTTTCGCACAATATCTGCAGCTTTGATTATATAATAACTAGGATAGGCAAATTTTAAGTAGTATTCTCCCGAAAATACATACTATGGCAATTTATCGAAGGATTTTTTATAACTTTTAGACCTCCTAGAACCTAGACCACGATACCGTTTACATCACTGAAAGTTGTTTTCTATTATCAACATGAAAATTAAATGATTATTTTAGAGAGTCTATTCACATATGACTTCTTTCCAACAGTATTAGGTTGAATTACATTTTCAAAAAAATTCAGAAAAATACAAAAGATTGTATTCAAAAATGAAAACTTTCATGATATTCGTTGATGGTTGATGAACATAATATAGCTTTTTGTTATTTCCATTATATTAAAGGGTCCGCCATCTAAAGTTTTTTTTTTCAACTAGTGCTTATTTCGTGAATGGTAACACTTAGCTCATGTCAGATTTGACAGATAATTAGTTTTATCCTTCTGCTGAACGAATATGGTTGTGTATACGCTTGAACAACGCTGGGAAATATTGCGACATTACTTTGAAAATCATGGTAATGTTGCAGAATGTGTGCGAAAATTGCGTACGGATTTTGGAAGAAGAGAAGCACCGTCAGCTCCGTATGTTCGTTATCTTGTGAAAAAAGTGAAAGGAACTGGCATCCTCATCGATAAACCAAAGCGTGAAAAGCCAAAAACAGTGCGTACACCCGAGAATATTGATGCTGTGGCAGAAAGTGTGCGTGAAGCGCCATCAACATCAATTCACCGTCGTTCTCAACAATTGAACATTTCGGAGACATCATTGAGACGAATTTTGCATAAAGACCTTGGTATGACGCCATACAAAGTCCAATTCGTTCAGGAGTTGAAGCCAACTGACCATCCAATGCGTTTTCGCTTCGCTGAGTGGGCCTGGGATCGACTTACAGAAGATGCCGATTTTGCCAAAAAAATCATCTTTTTTGATGAAGCTCATTTTGATCTTGGCGGGTATGTAAACAAGCAAAATTGTCGCATTTGGAGCACAGAAAACCCGCACGCATACATTGAAAAGCCGGTACACCCAAAACGAGTCACTGTTTGGTGCGGATTTTGGTCCAGAGGCATAATTGGGCCATTTTTCTTCGAAAATGAGCAAGGAGTGGCCGTTACAGTCAATAGCGATCGTTATCGGGCCATGTTGAACGAATTTTTGTTCACAAAAATTGAAGAAGAGGATATTGGCAACATTTGGTTTCAACAGGACGGCGCTACGTGCCACACAGCCGAAGCTACACTCGATGTTTTGCGCCCTGTTTTTGAAGATCGCATTATCAGCCACTGAGCTGATGTCGTTTGGCCACCTCGGAGCTGCGATTTGACACCGCTGGACTATTATTTGTGGGGTGTCATCAAAGATAAGTGTTACGCCGACAAGCCAGAGACAATTGACGCTTTAAAGGACAATATTCGTGAAGCCATTGGTGAAATGCAGCTGCACACAATTGATAATGTGCTTACAAATTGGACCGATCGTGTAGGCTACTGCATGGCCAGCCGAGGCAGCCATTTGAATGAAATTATTTTCCATTATTAACCGGAAGGATTGTACTTTCAAATAAAAAAATAAATTTGAGAAAATATTCAGTAGTTTTTTTTATAGCATTTTCAAAAAAAAAAAAAGTTTATTACGCGAGATTACTTCACCTTTGCTTCAAAAAAGTTCTTCGCCCCGTTAACTCCAACTTTGTCAACATCGATCTCTGTCAATTTTGCAAGTTGACCAAGTCCGGAGTTCTCATCCAGTTCGCCAGCTCTGGCCTTTCTGTAAACCAGCAGAAACTCTCTAAAGGACAATCGCTCATCTCCATCTTCATCGACTTCTTTTATCATACTCTTTAGGCCAAGATGAGTTTGCGGTGCTCCAAGAACTTCCATCATAAGCTTCAACTCTGGTAAACTGAGGTAGTTATCCTTGTTCGTATTGAATCTAAAATTAAATAAAAAGTTACCACACGAAATGACTGTATGTACACTTAGTGCAATAATATGAATGAATATATCCCTCCTGTCAAAAGTCCCATATAAACGGAATGCAATTATCGAAAATTACAGCGAATATTTCCCTCCTGTCGAAAATCTCAGTTGAATGGAATGCAATCATCGAAAATTTCAGCGAATATTTCCCTCCTGTCAAAAATCCCTTGTAAATGGAATGCAATTATCGAAAATTACAGCGATAATTGCATTGTAGAAAGCGAAAGAGCCCTGCGATAATTGCATTGTAGACCGATAATTGCATAGTAGCATAGTTCATATTATGGTTATTGATGACAAGCTGAGAATTTATGAATTATTAACGTCAGTTTGACAAGTTCAAAGTTTATTCGGGAAATATTCCACAAAATTGCACTCGTGCATCAAAATAACCGGATAATTTCGCATTCCAGCATGTTGTCTTTTAAAAACTGCATTCGGTCATTTTCATATTTTGGAGAAAGAGCCCTCCTCCTTCGGTGTCGGGCTCTTTCTCCAAAAATGAAAATGAACTCATGCAGTTTTTTGACAACACGCTGTCATGCAAAATTATCGGTAATTTTGATGCACTTGTGCAATTACTTACGAATATTTCTATCCGGTCAAAAATCCCATGCAAATGGAATGCAATTATCGAAAATTACAGCGAATATTTCCGTCCTGTCAAAAATCTCTTGTAAATGGAATGCAATTATCGAAAATTAGTAGAAAGCGAAAGAGCCCTGCGATAATTGCACTGTAGACCGATAATTGCATAGTAGCATAGTTCATATTACGGTTATTGATAACAAGCTAAGAATTTATGAATTACTAACGTCAGTTTGACAAGTTGAAAGTTAATTCGGGAAATATTCCCCCAAATTACACGGATAATTTCGCATTCCAGCGTGTTGTCTTTGAAAAACTGCATTCGGTCATTTTCATATTTTGGAGACCTTCGGTGTCGGGCTCTTTTTCCAAAAATGAAAATGAACTCATGCAGTTTTTTGACAACACGCTGTCATGCAAAATTGCATTGTAGAAAGCTAAAGAGCCCTGGGATAATAACATCGTACTATAGTAATTCCTATTTTAAAACCATGTTCCTATTCGGGAAATATTCCCCGAAATAACACTCGTGCATCAAAATAACCGGATAATTTCGCATTCCAGCGAGTTGTCTTTGAAAAACTGCATTCGGTCATTTTCATATTTTGGAGGAGGAGAACCTTTGGTGTTGGGCAGTCATGAAAAATTATCGGTAATTTTGATGCACTTGTGCAATTACTTACGATAACTATATCAAGCAAATCTTTAAACACTTTTTATTGAAATTATCTAAGAAAAAGCAAATTGCAACTCCAAATATCAGTTCATCAGTTTCGAAAAAGTTTATCGACATAGATATAGAAAAAGGTGTATGAAAATAGAAATCTTCCATATCGATAAATGACATAAAACGTTAATGGCGAGGGAGGGTGTCAACAAAGTATGACATCGTGAGAAGGAAGGAGGCAAGTCATAAGTCTCGGGAGGTGACATAAATAAATTCAAAGTATCAAACTCCAACTTTAATGAAAAACAAAAAAAATATTACCAACTTCATCAATTTATTGTAAGGTTTAATTTGTTTGCATCACTTTATGGTATAGCGTGTTCCGCTTACTTCACCTACGATGTCGAGGATCGGCCGCCTTTGACTTACGCGAAAAGGCCAATACCACCTTTGATATTTTGTTCCCTCAAAACAAAAGCCACCTCCGCCATCATTCTGATAAATTCTAAACAAAGTTGAAGTGAGCTAGAACCGCTCCTGTAACACTACTATCATATAAGTAGGTATATATTTTATAACAAAACTATTTTCAGTTTTTTTTTTCGCTTCAATCAGAAAGTTACATTATAATAAAGTTTCCGAACGAAATATAGCGCGTGTGACGTTACAATGTTAATTTCTACTCATTGTAGCACAGAGCTGATACAGTGTAGCTTTTAATCGATAAAATTTTATTGTTATCGTCAAAATATTGATAAATATATCCAAAATATCAAACTTAAAACGTTATTGTGCCACCATTGTTCCTACTATTATGCACGAATAGACAAAAACAGCTCCCAAAAAAATCATTTTAAATGGTTTATCACACATGACTAAATAAAAATAGCTATTATAAAAATTTTTTTCCTTCATTTCGGATATTTTGAGTCAATTTACACGTAGAAGCCTTTGATACTGTACTATCGAGAAATGCCTTTAACATTATGACGTCACAAACATGGCCACCAGTCGAGGCGCGTTTGTAGTCTTTGTAGATTCTTTGTAAAATTTTATCAGTTTCAAATTGTTTATGAATAATAATAAAAGATGGATGTGTTTTTCTTAGTTCTACTAATATTTTGTGATAAAAATTATTTAATTAGGTGTTTCTTCAGCGTAATTTATAAGGATACACTAGTTCAAAGTCTATGAACATAAGATTATTGAATTTTGTATTGTTCACTTGTTGTGGTTATGATTTTGTAATTTTCTGATATATTTGATTTATTGACAAAAGATTTTAAATAGAACTAAGTATATAAATAATTTTGAAAGTACTGTTTTCGTTTATTATTTTCTGAATTTATAATTGGAAAATATGTGACGTCACACCAGGGGCGGATGGATTACACAAATGTGAACATCTGTGACAAGGACGGGGAAGGGCTCCAAAAATCATAAAATTCGTGTGGCTTTATTTATGGAAGCTTCAAAATATATGAAAATTTTTATTCACCATGATTTAACAATTTTACAGGAATAAAGTGAATTGAAGAATCACGTAGTGCATTCTCCTATCAAGTACTAGTGATCGCTGAGTGGTAGAAATTCGACCAAATTTCATTAAATTTTCAAGTTTGAAGGTTATTGAGGTCTTGAATATATTGCTGAATCCAGGCTGTATTTCTAGGACATAGAGCCTTTGCAATCTTGAAAAATTACCCTCCACGGTTATTCCTTTATGGGAATCGGAGGAGCGTATTTTTCGTTGGTAAAACGACAAACTTGGGACGCTCGATTCTAGCAAACTTTTAATTTTAAGTAAAAGATATTGTTAGCTATAATTGAACACATAATTTAGTAATATAAATTTTATTAAATTGTCGCAATATTTTGGAATTATTTGTTTATTTTAAATAAGCCATCTCCTCTTTTATTACAACATATGTACACCCCAAAAATATAATTTGAAAAAAATGAGTAATAACTTAACAGTATGTGATCTTTACACAATTTATATATGTATATGTATATGTATATATATATATATATATATATATATATATATATATATATATATATATATATATATATATATATATATATATATATATATATATATATATATATATATATATATATATATATATATATATATATATATATATATATATATATATATATATATATATATATATATATATATATATATATATATATATATATATATATATATATATATATATATATATATATATATATATATGTATATATATATATATGTATATATATATATATATATATGTATATATATATATATATATATATATATATATATATATATATATATATATATATATATTCAGGGTGATTCATTAATATGTGTAAATATTTTAACGGGAATATTTTGAGCTCAAAATATGAAGATCTAGCCCAATTTGCTCATACAAAATATTTCTCCTTACTGATTTACAGGGTGTTTTATATAGATTATTAAAAATGACTTTTGTTCATTACTTTGATGCTGCTTGATATTTCTTTATGATATTTGGCAGTAAGTTGAAGTAGTTGATGGGACACATCAAATAATAGTAAAGAAGAATTTCTCGCTATCACCAGTGGCGTACGGCAGGGGTACGGAAAAGAGTCCTCGTTTCCTAAATTTTACGCCACTGGCGGAATTGTCATTTTAGTATTATTTTTTGATTCTCTAATTTTTTCTCTGTAAATAAGGCACTCTTTTTTCGTAACGCTAGAGCCACTATTTTTCGAGATATTTAACGTTGAACATATGGCTGCACAATTCTTTTGATTTTTATGTACTAGTCATGTCGGTGTTTTTTCTCTTACGATTGCATGTATTACTTAAAATAAATATTATTAGGTTTTTTTTTCAATTTATAATATTATTAACAAACAGTTTAAAACAGAACAACTACAAAAATATCCAAAATATAAAGCCTTCTCAGTGATTTTACTGACGCAAAAAAATAAAACAAAAGCATCCTACTCACAAGAGCTTTGGCGATCTGCAGAATTTGATTAAACAATATCCATTAATTCTTGTTGAAATTACCTAATATCAGCCCGCTTTAAATAATTTTTTTGATCAGCCCATCTAATTACTCAAATTATTTGAAATATATGGGTACGAACGCAATTATATAAAAAATCGATAGTGTCACAAAATTGGATGTATAATTGAGTATAATTTTGCTCAGTATTTATCTATTATATTTTGATAAAACTAATGGGACATACGAATATCTATAACTAATTTTAATGAGTTCTCTTGTAATATCTATTATTACTTTTCATTCGTTTGTAACAATAGAAAATATGAGAGAACCAACTGTTTCATTGTGTGTATGACTGTCATATTATTGTTTAGTGACACCATGACTCAGTGATCATTAGGTCAGTAAGACTTTCAAGTTTGACGTTCGTGACAATAAGCACGTTCTGTCCTAGAACAGGTTTTAATTTGAAAATAGGGAACTAATTTTAAAGCAAAAAGAGATTATCAGTAGATAACAAAACACTCCCACTGATCATATTCACCGAATCAGAAACTGATTAGTATCCGCACATCTAATTTGTAGTTGATTGTAATATCGTTTTCATATCGATTGCAATGAATGATGAAATTGTATTACCCAGTAACTTTTAATAGTAAACGAGCGCTATCTTTATCGACTGGCCGCTGTAATGCATCGTGTGCGAGAAGGACAGAGTGAAATAACAGGATTTCGCCAAGCGCTTACGTGTAGCTTCACCGTTCGATATCCCGGTTGGTTCCATTCTACACTAGCTCAGCGATTCATTCAACGTTTTTGGTTAGGAATTCCACATTCTACTCTGAAAATCCAGTGCGATATGACTCTAATCGAAGTCAGTTATGTTGTCATTCAGACTTAGCTTTCGGTGGCTATATTTATTAGTCGTTCTTACCAACTGTTTCGCGAATTTCGAACACAAAAAAGATGATTGTTTCTGTGGATTGGAAGGCAGCATTGAAGACTGCGAGTGCGAAGTGGATACTGTAGACAATTTCAACAATATAAAGATTTATCCGCGCTTGCGTAGTCTGTTGGTTAAGGATTATTTCAGGTATTTCAAAGTGAATTTGAAAAAGAAATGTCCGTTTTGGGAGGATGACAGTAGATGCTCTATACGGTATTGTTCCGTTCAGTCATGTCAAGCAGAAGATATTCCGGTAGGAATAAAGGGTGAAACTAAAAATAAAGTTACATCAACACCAGAATCTGAATCAATGTGCCACATTAATAGAATTTCCGAATCTACTTGTGATCTCTCCAATCAATGTCAGTGTCAGAATTTAGATCAATCTTCAAATCAAAAATCAACGAACGTCGATAGAGTGCAATGCGGTGGACCTAATGATTTGGATTACCTAAACACCACCCTTAGCGCAAAAATCGTTAAAGATATGGAGTTATGGACTGCACATGACAACGCTCAGGAAAATTTTTGTATTCTGGATGAAAATGACAGTGATTCTGAATACGTTGATCTTCTTTTGAATCCTGAACGGTACACAGGTTACGCGGGAAAATCCGCTGAAAGGGTATGGAGAAGCATTTATATTGAAAATTGTTTTCAAACGTACTCATGGGAGAAACCATCATTTTTCAAATTGGATAACATGTGTTTAGAAGAACGGGTATTCTATAGATGTATTTCAGGACTTCATGCAAGTATTAATATCCACCTTTGTGCGAACTATCTTCTGTCAGATCCAAATAAACCTAGCCTTGTTGAACCAAATGGAGAGTGGGGTATGAATTTGAAGGAATTTGAGAGGAGGTTTCTACCTTCAACCACTAATGGACGTGGGCCTGATTGGTTGAGAAATCTATATTTCTTGTATCTTCTAGAGCTTAGGGCTATTGAAAAAGCCGCACCATTACTGGAAAAAGAGAAGTATTACACAGGTAAAAACTCCTTAATGATAGTTTTATTTTCGCAGGTATAATTTCGAAAATGAATTTCCAACAAAACTTTGCCTAATTATCTGATAATTGGCTAATTTAGATAACTTTCCAAATGATAGGCATTGATAAAAGGAGCTAATCTATTTATAACAGAGTTAAAAACTAGGGATCAAATAAATTATGATTCTTTCATGAGTAGGTTATTAGAGTGAGTTTCAGAAATGTTCCGACTTCCTATACGGATTAATATCTTGCTTTTTTACCGGACTGTGAAAGTTTCATGATCAATTAAAAGTTATTTACGATCTGGTTTACGATCCAATTGGAAAAAAAAAATTGATTGTTCATCTACTCTAGCTTCGTCTTTTCACTCATGAATTTAATGTTTTAGATTTATCATATCAAATTTAATTTATATGATTTTTTCAAGCAATGAAGGTTTCTTTTCATTATCAATTAACAATGAAGCTAAGTTATTTATACTTTTGAATGTCTATTAATGTTACATAATACTGTAAATTCCATGAATCAAATTAGCAGAAACATTTTTATTTTTAGTTTTCCTCTAATAGAAGAACATATTTTATAAACGAATAATATTCCTTGATTCGTTGTTTCTTGAGAGCAACAAGGGAAAATTAACTTCAGTATTATGTTCTCCTTGGGTGTTCTTATTTCAGTTTCAAATTGGTATCAAAAGATAAAATCGCAGATTTTTTTGAATATTTGAGCATATTTTCTTTAAGTATTTCATGCAAATGAAATTTTTTCTATAAGTACCTATATCCAGTGGGACCAAGCTAAGGAATGAATCCTTCGTGTCCAATAAAAATTCTTCTATCTTTTCAGACCATAGCTTAAATGAAAATCGCATCGTAGCTATAAATAATACAGAAATATATAAAAAACACGTAAATAGTAGAGCTCCTACGCTAAGATCGTATTCTTTCCTCATGTTTATTTTTTACTCATAGAAATTCTAATCCTACTGAGCCAAATTATTCTTAATGTGGAGATAAGCAAATCCTTGAATCCCACAAAAAACCACGCGACCCAACATTAAAATGACGGCAATTAGGAAAAACGAATGAAACCACCAAAAGAAACTACCCTAACATCGGCTGAATCCACCTACTAAATTTCCAACCTCTAACTCAATTTTCAGCAGCTGTGGAGGTACGCAAATCATCAAAAACCACGAAAGAACAAGAAATCGTTATATGAAAAATAAAGGTTAGAGAAAATTCAATCCACGTACACATTTCCAACTGTATAACTCAATTTAGATGGAGTTTGGGGGTACAAAAATCTTTCATTAATAGTTTCTTTCAGCTCCATGCACCCTCCAAAATGTGATCGATTTTTTCTGGCACAAGAATAACCTCAGATACCAAATTTAAGCTTATTTACTCTGATAGGAGCCGGGAAAAAAAATTTATAATTAATATCCACATCTCCTGCCACCACTTGAAACATTTCTGCTCATTCGGAATAGACATAGAGACCCATGAAGCTATAGTTCAAGTTACACGCCTCTTGATATAGTTACGCACCCCTTTGTGTAGCTAGTTGCATGCCCCTTGATATTGCTGTCGCAGTGACTCACCCTTCATACCATTTCTGGTACCCTCTCAAAAATAGTTTTATATCTGGGACAACTCCAACCAGAAGACACCACTTTATGTGGTCATGTAGGGCAAAATATCAGGAAGTCTTTGGGTCGTGTCCTGATGAAGTGCATAGCATTTTCCTGAAGAGTACAATAAAAGTTGTGTTTCGAGCCATCGACCGACCTAGCACACTAATTAACGTCCCTTTTGAGGTCATCTTCCATCTAAGGATACCAAAAATTCCATAATATGGGAACCTTTGGAGGGCTGCTCTCTTGGTCCAGGAAAGGGTCCGACCACCAAGTGTGGCTCCTAAGAGCCACACAGTGCAGATTAGTAATTTTTGTGATTTTTTCGAAAACTCCATCTTCTAAATGTTAAGTGAGACTTCTTCATGAGTTGAAATAATAAAAAGAATAAATTGAGATTTAATTAGTACATTTAAGCTTAAGGAGCGTATTCTACAATATGCTTGTGGAATAAACTCGAATATTTTGAATTTTTCAATTGTTTTCAAAACATACTGATTTTATTACTTTTATTAAACCAATTAAAATGAAAGAAAATTAGACGATATTACTTGAAGTAAGAAATTTTCATTGGATCAAATTAACTATTGATAACCAATTTATATAATATCGACCCGCCCCGGCTTCGCACGGATAATTTTATTTTACTGGCTGGAGAACACCGATAGACGCATGCGATCGCATCGAATTATACAATGCTACAGGGCAAGGCGCGGAAAAGGAAACACACGTGTTTCACTCCTCCCTGAAGTATATGTCAGGAAGGCGAGCAGCTTGAATTTGGGATTAACTCCTTCAGCCAGATCAGAGGATACACTTGTATGTACAAGTGCATTAAGGATAGCGAGACGGGATATTTATGGAACATAGGAAGTTTGGCTAGGGTTCAGAGGAGAGGGTTAATACTGGCCCAGTATTCGCCTTGTGAGTATGCAAGCAGTGAGTTACATTACCATGAGGAAACCTCCGAAAAAAAAAATTATGGCACAGCAGCCGGCCCCGGGGTTCGAACCCGGGACCTCCCAAATACAGCGTACCTAAGTACTCGACTAACTAGCTTGGTGCGAGGCGCGGCCATCGATGCTCTATTTATAGGCACATGGCTCCGGCACACCCCGCGCCCGCCGCTATGCCTCTGCTTTTCAAATCTCTGATATCTTCATAGATCCCCATTTTAATTGAATGCTATTAAGGGCAGTTTTGATCTAAAGGAAATGTATATAATGTATTTAACTGGATAAAGAATAATACTATATTGTATAAAATAACTTGGTACTTAAATAACCCAATTTTATTTCGTAATATGTAAAAGATAAAAATGGTTACTGAGGGTTATCTTTAGGAGACAAATATATGCCATCGCGGACTTTTTCAATGATTTTTTTAAGATATACAATTGCGTAGCACATTAGGTTGATTCATCTCGTAAAGTTTAGTCAGCGTTTGCGATTTGAGCACATAGAAATATATTTTCCGGCTTTTCTGTACTATAATATGAATGTATATATATATATATATATATATATATATATATATATATATATATATATATATATATATATAGATTGGTATTGCTGTGAATTAAAAATGAAAATGTTCAGAGCAAAGGCGACTCAAGTCCAATTTTTTCTGTCAGAACACGTATTGCTTCAATTAGTGGATGTGACTATGTGAATAAAAATTCAGTTAATTAACTGAAGATTCAAGTCATCATATTCAAACGTGGACAACCATTTTCTTTATTATTTAGAGAGAATGTCTCAAATGTTATGGACTTTCGAGAGATTTCCTTAATAAAGAAGTGCGTTGGAAAGAAATTCACCTCTTTAGCAGCGGTAAATCGTGAGCCTCTGTACATGCAAGACGAGCCATAACTTTAGTAAAGAAGAACAATAAAAAATTGCTTCTACCTCTTATACCACTTATTTTTCATCAATTTCATGAAAATCTTCTTGTTAAAATTAACACAAGAACATTCTTCCAAGATGGTAAGGATCAGAGTAACCAATTGTTGAGTGATGATGAGTTCAACAACGAATACCAATTAGAGGAATAGATTAGCTAGTTTCTTTAATATTCATGTTGTTTTTTGATATACATTTTATTTTACTTACTTGTTTCAGTCTAAAAACATCTGTGCAATCCTAATACACACAAATTTGAATTTGTAACCCTACAATTCAAATTTATTTTCTGTAAATTGTAAAAGAATGTTTTCAGAGCAAGTAAAATAAATAACATAAAATCTTTTAGCTAAATTCAGTTTTATTCTTGTGACTTGGATTAAACAATGCACCTTAATATGAATTCGTTCAGTGCAACACTGATCTAAGTCAATTTTTAAAAAAAAATTTTTCACCAAAAAGAATTTAATGAATCCAATTTGAAATATATAACAAGAAATTACCTATAAACGCAAATATCTTAATTATACAAAACTTTGTAAATGGACTTGGACCACTCTTGTTGTGATACACACACACATATATATATATATATATATATATATATATATATATATATATATATATATATATATATATATATATATATTATAGATAGATATATATATATATATATATATATATATATATTATAGATAGATATATATATATATATATATATATATATACGTGATGGCGGAACCATTTTTATATATAAATATATATATATATATATATATATATATATATATATATCTATAATATATATATATATATATATATATATATATATATATATATATATATATATATATATATATATATATATATATATATATATATATATATATATATATATATATATATATATGTATCTATAAAATACATATATATATATATATATATATATATATATTTATATATATATATATATATATATATTATATATATATATATATATATATATATATATATATATATATATATATATATATATATATATATATATATATATTATATATATATATATATATATATATCTATATATATATATATATATATATATATATATATATATATATTTATATATAAAAATGGTTCCGCCATCACGCTTGAACGCCTGGACTGATTTCACTAATTCTTTTTTGTTGTGTTTTTTATTGTCAGAAGAAGGTTCTTATGAAAGAAAAAATTGAGAAAATTGCGCGGGAAATTAGAAAATCTCTATATGAAAAAATGAATCCTTATTTTCCTTGGTCCCGCCATCACGCTTGAACGGCTGAACCGATTTCACTTATTCTTTTTTTGTTGTGTTTTTTATTGTCAGAAGAAGGTTCTCATGAAAGAAAAAATTAATATATATAAAAATTAATCCTTATTTCCCTTGGTCCCGCCATCACGCTTGAACGGCTGGACCGATTTCACTAATTCTTTTTTTGTTGTGTTTTTTATTGTCAGAAGAACAAAAAATTAAGAAAATTGCGCGGGAAATTAGAAAATTTGAGAATAATTGAAAACAATATAAAATTATTTCTAAAATTTTTTTTTTGTTGTGCTTTTTATTGTCAGAAGAAGGTTCTTATGAAGGAAAAAATTAAGAAAATTGCGCGGGAAATTAGAAAATTTGAGAATACTTAACCACCATATAAAATTATTTCTAATCTATGTCATTTTTATTTTGTCATGACTTAGAATGGAAAAATTCATATTACTCTCAATTGTTTACCCTTCTACGATCAACCCATATTTTTGCATCTTTTCATTTTTTTAAATTTTATCCACAGATCCGCAATAGGGCTGCAAGATGGCAATCGAAAATAACAAAAGTCGGTTTGAGAATATGTCGTAATATATTTTTCATACTCCCAATGATTAACATTTTTGCCGGGTCAGATAGATTGATAGATAGTTAGATAGATAGATAGATAGATAGATAGATAGAAAGATAGATAACTAGATAGATAGATAGATAGGTAGATATACATCGGCAGGTAGATGAATAGATAGAAAGATAGATAGATAAAAATAATTTATATGGCAGAACGTTTGCCCGGTCAGATGAATTGATAGATAGATAGATAGGAAGATAGATAACTATCTAGATAGATTTATATATAGTTAGATAGGTAGATATACATCGGCAGATAGATGAATAGATAAAAATTTATATGGCAGAACAACGTTTGCCGGGTCAGCTAGTATATATATATATATATATATATATATATATATATATATATATATATATATATATATATATATATATATATATATATGTATGAAAACCTTCCTCTTGAATCACTCTATCTATTGCTGAAAACTGCTAAAATCCGTTTAGTGGTTTAAAAGATCTAAGCGAACAGACAGCGGAAGTGACTTCATTTTATACTATGTAAAGATTTTACATAGTAATTTCAAATTCTGCCATAATTTTTGAGATATTCTCGTAATACATTTCATTTTTTATGACGAATACCTATCTTTTGTTTTCAGGAAATGATAAAGAAGACTGGGACACCCGCATGGCTGTCAAAGATATACTCAAAACAATAAAACAATTTCCATCGCATTTTGACGAATCAACGATGTTTATCGGAGATGCGAATAAGAAAAATCTGAAGAACGAATTCCGTCTTCACTTTCGAAACGTGAGCAGAATAATGGATTGCGTAGGCTGCGATAAATGTAAACTTTGGGGAAAGTTGCAAACTCAAGGTCTGGGAACGGCGCTGAAAATTCTTTTCTCAACTGAGAACAGGACTGTGGAAAACTTGAAACTCCAGCGTAATGAGATTATTTCCCTCGTGAACGCCTTCGGAAGGTTGTCGAACAGTATTTATAAACTAGATGATTTTAGAGAAATGCAGAAGAAATAGAAAATTAATCTCTTCTTGTTGGTATTGTTCAACTCCATCAAATTTGAGTTGAGCTATTTTTGTTCTGTTGTTAAAGGTTCCTCACTGAAATTATCCATTTTCTATTGTTTTTTTTCAATCTTTGTACATTCTTCTGTATTAACTATAGCTATTTGACTCTCGTTGACTTAATAACATCACATATATTAGATTAATTTGGAAATGGCATAATGTAAACTCATTTATTAAAAGACGTGCTGAATTGGGTACCTCAATTGTGATATTTTAAGATAAAAGAGTAATATATATTTGTATGATATGTTTATGTGGAAATATTAAACGATAACAATATTTTGTTGACGTGAACTTAGTTTTTCGTAAATATACCTGAAATTTTATTATAAATTGGCAAAAATATTCTCATTAACGATTTACAGAACATAGAATAATAGAGAAAGAGCAGAGCCCCCAGACATTACTTATTTTCTCAGTAATAATATGTGTGGAATAAAGTAGTGTTCGTATGTACTTTATGTGTATGCATACCTAGCTTGGGCCGACGGCAAATTTCTAGGTACCAGATGCTAACGGTCGGCAAAAACTCAACTTACTTTTCTTAAATTCTCAGGGCTGATTTTTAAATTTTGCTTAAAAGAATACTGTAAAAATTAATAATTATTACTGTAAGACACTTCCCGCCGGCGGAACCCTTTGCCAGACGCTTTGAAAGTCCCAAAAAAAATAATGGAATTTTACTTATATTCTCAGTCTTGATTTTTATATGTGATACTTAGGGTACAGTTTCAATACCTGCTGTAAGAAAGTCCGATTGTAAGGACCAAACAACGCCCCAGGCACTAAGTAAGTGTCTCTATGAGTATGAGCGCAAGGACATGATTCGTCCGTGTAAAAGGAAGGAAACATACGTGTTTCATTCCTCCCTGAAGTATGTGTCAGGGAGGCGGGCAGCTTGAGTTTGGGCTCAACTCCTTCAGCCAGATCAGTGGATACAGTTGTATGTACAAATGCATTAAGGATAGGTGAGACGGGATATTTATGGAACATAGGAAGTGTGGGTAGGGTTCAGAGGATAAATACTGGCCCAGCATTCGCCTTATAAGTTTGCAAGCAGTGACTTACATTACCATAAGGAAACCTCTGAAAAGAACTCATGGCAGACCAGTCGGCCCCGGGGTTCGATCTCGAGACCTCCCAAATACTAGCCAGCGTACCTAATGTACTCAACTAACTAGCTTGGTCGTCCGTGTAATTGCGAGAGTGTTTATCTATACGCGTCGATCTCCGTTCTATTCTCACTGTCTACTTTGGACTGCTCTATGTTTGACTATATGTACTTTTATGTTTATTGTATATTTTATACGAACACGTTACATTCTGCTTTGGACAGGCTCGACAAAAGTACGTATACCTACCAAAACATAGAGCAGGCTAAAATAGACAGTAAGTATACAAGGGCGACACTTAATGTGTGTCTGGGGTGATGTTTGGCTCTTACGTTAGGTCTGACTACTTACAGAAGGTATTGAAATAGTACTGCGAGTATCATATGGGTGTATCAGAACAACAGTGGTCCAAGTCCATTTTACAAAGTTTTGATTAATTAAGATATTTGCGTTTGTGTTTATAGGTAATTTCTTGTTATTTATTTCAAATTGGATTCATTAGATTCTTTTTGGTGGTATATTAAATTTTATTTCTCTTATACATCATGGATGATAAATACAAAAACACCTAACTAATCAATCAATTAAGAAAATAAAATGGACTTAGATCAGTGTTGCATTGAACGAATTCATATTAAGGTGCATTGTTTAATCCAAGTCACGAGAATAAAACTGAATTTAGCTAAAAGATTTTATGTTATTTATTTTACTTGCTCTGAAAACATTCTTTTACAATTTTACAGAAAATAAATTTGAATTGTAGAGTCACAAATTCAAATTTGTGTGTATTAGGATTGCACAGCTGTTTTTATACTGAAACAAGTAAGTAAAATAAAATTTATATCAAAAAACAATTTCAACATGAATATTAAAAAAACTAGCTAATTTATTTGTCGAATTGGTATTAGTTGAACTCTTCATCACTCAACAACTGATTACCTACTCTAATTCTGACCATCTTGGAAGATAGTTCTTGTATTAATTTTAACAGGAAGATTTTTATGAAATTGGTGAGAAATAGGTGGTATAAAAGGTAGAAGCTATTATTTTTCGTTCTTCTTTACTAGAGTTATGGCTCGTCGTTGCATGTACAGAGGCTCACGATTTACTGCTGCTAAAGATGTGAATTTCTTTACAACGCACTTCTTCATTAAGAAAATCTCTAAAAGTCCATAACATTTGAGACAATCTCTCTAAATAATGAAGAAAATGCTCGTCCACGTTTGAATTTGATGACTTGAATCTTCAGTTAATTAACTGAATTTTTAGTCACATAGTCACATCCACTAATTGAAGCAATACGTGACAGGAAAAATAGGACTTGAATCACCTTTGCTCTGAACATTTTCATTTTTAATTCACAGCAATACCAATCTAGTGGCATTTTAAACGCAAATATTGAGGAGTGGACTTGGATCTTTGTTGCTCTGAAAAGGAACCCCAGTTCCCCCTCTGGATCCGCGCCTGCATAGCATAAGATATAATAGATCCTAATTAGTTTAGAATTTCAATAATTTTTGCGTGAAATAAGAAACTGCGCCAACGTGTTGCTTTATATTTTTAATCATATTTGGTATTTGGGGCTGTTTCTTGATGTAAAACAAAACTATCAAAATGTCAGCAAATTCAGTCAAAATTTAGCCATTTTCAAACTTTGAGAAATGAAGGGGCAGAAGGTGCATGAATAAAATTTTATTAATATTGAGTTGATATTAGGGAAGTGCCTCTCGGTGTGTAGATTGAGCTAATGTTAGTGAAGTACACCATTGATTTTTTTCATCGCCGCAATTTTTATGTTGAAATTTCAAGCGTTTTTGAGGATACTTGATCTCTACAACCACCCCAAAATTCAGTGCAAAGGTTGAAAACTTGCACGTGAATTCGGTTGATATTAGGGAAGTTTTTTCAAGGAATTTGTACACCTTTTCAGCCCCTTTAACTTGATTTCAGGGGTCAAGTATTTGTGTGTAAAAAATTTTTTACCGAAGGGAAAATACGACCTGAATAATTATTTGCATCAAATGTGCTTGCAATTGGGACTATATAAAAAATATAAATTAACGAAAGAGTATCCTTGAAGAATATTCCATGAGGTATTTAGTAAAACTCATTGATTTATTAAATAATTGTCAATTCATATATATATATATATATATATATATATATATATATATATATATATATATATATATATATATCAGTGGCGGCGCGTGAGGTTTTGGTTTGAGGAGGCTACAAGAGGTGTTAAAAAATACGCCATAGGCGAAAATTTTTAGGATTTCAAGGTCAACCGCCTTATAATTTAAAGAAAATCAAAGTAAAACAAGCACCCTAAGCTATTAATTTGTTTTCACTTTCGGGTGTCTACCTTGAGACCTACAACTCCTATTTACAATATTCACAAAAACTCTTCTCAGGCAATTAATCAATTCATCTATTCATCAAATTTTTTTTTCTTTCACAAAATATTACTTACCTACCTACTTAGCGAATTTGTTAACAGTTGGTGAGAGCAAATAAAAAGTTATTATGTATTTTTGAAGATTAGCGGGATTCTGCGATCTTTAACGTTAGCAAAATGATCTATAATATTCTCATAAAATTTTTTGTCTTTCGCCAAAAGTTTTACCAATTCCTTTTCAATAGACAACAAACTAATATTTTTCAAACGATCCTGGCTGATTGAATTTCGTAAATAAGTTTCAATTCTCTTAAGAGTGGAAAACGAGCGCTCTACGGAAGCCGATGTCACCGGGATAGAAACAATTAGACATAAGAGTTTATAAACTTGGGGTAAATCTTGATTCAAATCATTATCAAAAAGGTATTTAATAGTCCTCACATGATTTTCATTTTGCCCCAAAATTTCATTGTCATTATAAACAACACAGTTTTTTTTTATGGCCACCTTATCAAAAAAAGTGTACTTTTGACATAAATTTTCCAAAAGATTATCTGGAAAATTAGCCGAAAATCCGGTAAACAAATTTTTATTGAGTAAGTCGAAGAAATGCAGTTCTTTCAAATCAGAGAACCTTATTTCATGGCATTATGGCAGGCATAATGAACGTTGAGAATATACCTTTCTAAGCCTCCGCAGCGTTGCCAGAAATCTTGAAATGAATGAAATGCAGTAAATGTAAATACCTTCTATCTTAATTAATGAATTATATTATATAATGTAGGTTGAAAGGAAGGTAGGTGCATAAAATAATATGATTTTGATTAATATGAATATGCTGAATGCTGACTATTCAATATAGTATATTAGTGATACACGGAATATTAGTGATACACGGAATATTATTGAGGAGGCTTAGCCTCCTTAGCCTCCTTTGACTAGCCGCCCCTGATATATAGACAAAATAGTGACAATACCACCGAAATGAAAAAAAGGGAAATATTTGGAATGAAACACATACAGCTAAACATAAACAAAATGGTGAATGACAGACAAGACGTAGAACAACTGAGCAAATTTTACTTGCCACTCATCAAAAAAAACCATATAGGCGACCACAACAGGACCATGAGCACGAACATTGCCGACATAGACAGAACAATAAATTGTGGCCTCATACAAATTTGTTTAATTAAATATAATGTTCAGAAAGATTTCCGCGGTCGAAAGTATTTGAAAAACTTGGTTCTCGGGATGAACCGCGTAAAAGATTTGAAAAAGTTGACTCTGAAGAGTAGGCAGGTTGAGACTTCAGAGTTGACAGGAAGCAGTACGGTTGGTGGAGTAGGCAGTTTGAGACCACGCAATCGTATTATTTCCGATTCCTCCTAATTCGATTCGTGGAGTAGGCAGATTGAGGCCACGTATCTTAATTATTTTCCCTTGTAATTCTCCTGAAGATGGCTTCGCAAAAGGAGCCGAAACGTCGAGATTTTTCAAATCTTTTACGCGGTTCATCCCGAGAACCAAGTTTTTCATATATATATATATATATATATATATATATATATATATATATATATATATATATATATATATATATATATATATATATACTTATCTATTATTTACCAACAAAAAAAGGTACTGATAAATATACGTGGGTATTATATAAAAGGTTTGAACTCTTTTCATATTATTGCGAATGTGTTGAGAAGGATATTAGATGTTCAATGATTGATCAAAAATCATTTGGGTCACATGAGGTAAGTGCTTCTGTAAAAATGGATTAAATTGTATACATAATTAAATTCTTGTAATTGAAGGAGACAACATGGCTACACCATTTAAAGGCGACATGAACGGATGCTTACATAGAGAGTGGAACTTTCTTTTTCACGGTAAAATTTTAGGTTCCTAAGTTCTGACACAATATACCTATTGCGACGGTATCCACCTTCGATTCTACCTTCACAATCCATTGTGTGTACTGTTCTTTCTCCGTCTCAATTGTAAAATGATTGACGGATGTTGAGTTAGTCGTATTTTCCCCGGAAATAATTAATAGACTATAGCAGCGACTCGAAAATTATTTTTTTTATATCCGTTTTAGACCTAATAAACTACTATATATATATATATATATATATATATATATATATATATATATATATATATATATATATATATATATTTTTATATATATATTTATATATATATATATATATATATATATATATATATATATATATATATATATATATATACCGGGTGTTGAAAAAGTCCCGAGGGGTCACGAGGTCCCCCTGGGGCCCGGCGAGACCCCACTTGAAATTTTTAAATAGCAGCCCCCCTTTTTTATTTGATATTCGGATTCCTCGGGAAATTTTGAGTCCGGACTCAAAATTTCCCGAGGAATCCGAATATCAAATAAAAAAGGGGGGTTGCTATTTAAAAATTTCAAGTGGGGTCTCGCAGGGCCCCAGGGGGACCTCGTGACCCCAATCTGATAGCGTCAATCGCATCCCAGGGAAATTTCCTTCCGGCTTCCATATTTCATTTTCCCGAAAAAATTTTCTCTTAAAAAATAACCTGCCGTACCGGGACTTTTTCAACACACGGTATATATATATATATATATATATATATATATATATATATATATATATATATATATATATATATATATATATATATATATATATATATATATATATATATATATATATATATATATATATATATATATATATATATATATATATATATATATATGTATAAATTCACTGGTACATATTGGCTTCTCCAGCGGCTCCCATCGAACTAAATGAGTTGAAATTTGGTATCTGTGGTATTTCGAGGCGAAAGGAAACTAGCAAAATGTGTGTAAAATTTATGAACCTCTGCCATTTTTACGTAGATATCTTTTTTTTTGTGGTTTTTGAATATTTGTTCAACTCCAAATTTTCTGCAGATTGAGTAGGAGCATTAAACTTTGGTACGTGGATTGAATTGATATCGAGGTATGATTCTTTGTGGTTTTCATCTCTTTTTCTTTACCGTGCTGCAATTATATGCTAAGACTATACCGATTTAATCATATCTCGACCTGCTTCGCAACCAGTAAGAGCTGCACTTCGGAGTAACTAATTTATTCCCGAATAGCATCTCGACCCTGTTCGCCTCAGCCCCTCAGCACACGATGCTTTTCGCGATGATTCTTACTAAAACCAGGTCAATTTTCATAGTTTCGCCTATACGGAATGAAATTTTCAACTTCATTTATACTGACTTCAAGACGTCTCATTACTTTGAAAATAAGCACGTAATAAGGACTGGTTATAATGCAATAATTTCATCATTTTGTTCTTATGTACTGAGCAGAATCATTAGGATGAAGTGCTTTTTTGATCAGTATTTGAGGGAATCCATTTTGTGAATATTCGTACTTTTGAGCTCAGAATAGATATCTCAGGTTGACTAAAGATTTGTAAATGCTTTTCGTACGGTGTCTAGTTTTTTGATATATTATTGAGAAAATGTAAATGTAAAAATTCTAGTTGAAATAAGCTGAATTTTAGATACGAATACTGGGTGAATATACATTTCGTGGAAGTATAGGCTATGGAGTAAGAGGGTGATAAATTCTGCACGTAGGGCGCCGTTACTTTGGTATATGTTGAAGTTGAAAGAATAAAAAAGTCGACAGAAGTCCTTTTAGAGATATTTTTTCGTTTATTTTTTGCCTAAAACGAGAGATTTTTGTGAATTTTCAAAATAAATACGACTTAAATGACGGAGCTCTGCAGCTCTCGTGTTTTTTCGATGATGATGAAGCAACGCTGTGAAACTATATTAAAAAACATAAATGCATTACTTACTTATTCAATAAATCTTGTAAAAGCGGAGAAAATTTACAATCGCTGCGAATTGCAATTGCGCATATCGTTGACATCTAAGTGAGAGACAGATCGATAGATAATTTAAATTGAAGGTTAATTTTTCCTAGTTTAATTACGAAAGAGTCAACACAAAAACAATGCTGTCATCACAACAGCACCTGTAACTAATTATTATGTAGATAATGGAACTGATTCAAGGATAGGACGTACTAACGCTTTCAGAAAACACCTTATATGTTCTTCCTCATCCAAAGTGAACGCTACAGATCGATTAACTTTTTTCTGTGAAAGTTTGAGCGTAGAAGTCATTCGACTAAGGATACCTTTCACTATCTGAAGAAGTACATTTTTGATGCATTGTCAATTAATGAATATCTCCATTACATTGATACACAAACGCAGTAAAGAAAGTGATACTATGACATGGAATTCAATGCCCATGAAAAATGTTGATTCCTCAGTACGTATTATAATATTCTTGTTAGTGTTTTATTTTTAGCTATCATATCATCATATTCATTATGAAGTTCATATATAGCTTTTTTTACTATATTTCTGATGATTTATTTCACATATAATATATATATATATATATATATATATATATATATATATATATATTTATATATATATATATATATATATATATATATATATATAAATATATAAATATATATATATATATATATATATATATATATATATATATATATATATATATATATATGTATCCACCAAATACTTCAAAATGAAAAATAGTGAACGGAAAAGGAAAAAATGGATAACGGTGTCATTGGTAAAGCACATCAAGCAAAAAAATCATTCTTTCCTCTTATGGAAACAAGATCCAAGTAATGAAAACTTGAAAAATAATTATTTAGTGATGAAAAGAGAAATGAAGAAGAAAGTAAAGTCTGCCAAAGACAATTATTACAAAAATTTAGTAGGAAAGGAACAAAATGAAAGTAAAAAACTCTGGAACACTGTTAATGAAATTTTAAACATCAAGACGGAAAGAGAAATAAGCACTATCAAAAATTCAAAAAATGAGATCTTCACAGATCCAAAAGATATAGCTGATATATTTAATAACTTCTTCGCGGATGTGGGAGAATGCCTAGCAAAGAACATTAGACGAAATCCCAACTATGTAAGTAAGAAATATATAAATAAAAATTCACTTTTCCTCACACCGACAAATACTACCGAGGTTGAAAATACAATAATTACTCTAAAGAACAGAAAAGCTCCCGGAATTGACGGAATCAAAGCCGAAACTCTGAAAATTGTTTCTAATCACATATGTGGACCTTTGACAGACATCATAAATAAATCCCTTGAATCAGGCATATTTCCTTCTATTCTGAAAAGGTCAATTATAACTCCGATCTTCAAAACTGCGATACGGAAAACATTTCGAATTACAGGCCTATTTCACTTCTTTCATCAGTTAGCAAAGTTTTCGAAAAAATTTTGAAAAAGATGACTGGTACAATCTTAAATTAAACATTGAAAATTATCTTGAAAAACTGAAAGACTGGTTCGACAGTAGATTGCTGTCAATTAACTTTGATAAAACCGTATACCTGCCCTTCAGTAGCCATGAAACATCTCTTCCAAAATACAGTCTGAATATTCACGAAGATTTTTCCATTAAACCTGCAAAAAAAATTAAATATTTGGGCATTTACATTGACAATCATTTGCGATGGAACCATCATATGGAGTATCTAACTAAAAAACTTCGTAGTATCCTATTTAGATTCAAACAAGTTGCACCATTTTTGAGCTTTAAATATAAGAAAATGTTATATCATGGGTTGGTTGAGCCACACCTAAACTATGGTATTATTGGTTGGGGAGGAGTGTCCGGAAGTTACCTACATGCCCTCGAGATCTCTCAGAGGCGATTCCTCCGACTGATGCTCAACAAACCTTCTAGATATCCAAGCTCTCTACTCTATACTGAAGCACAAATATTGGATGTTAGACAACTGTATGTTATTCAGATAGGATGTCAGCAATATAAGGATCAAAATGGACTTACTACTCAGAACCACAGATACACGACCAGATGGAGGAATAGATATTGTACATCAGTAGCATCTAAAACAATAGGTCAAAAAAGCTACTCCTATTTGGCACCGAGATTATTCAATCATCTACCACAAAGAATAATCGATGAAACTTCTTTAAGAGCTTTAAAATCCAACTCTCCAAATTTGTGAAAGAGACGGACAGAGCAAGAATACGCAGAATGATAGAGAGTTGAATCATTGATAGTGAAGTACAATAAAAAAAAAATCTTCAATGTTTTAACTCATTTCCGGCTGTATGTCTTCAGGTGAAATTACTTTATACATTAACTAAGTTATAATATTGTTGTGCAATAACCTTCTCTCATTTTGTGCTTTTGTTCTAACTTTGCAATTCTGCACTGCATATTTTACACTTCACGTACTTTGTCATATTTCAGTGTTATATACTATTGTTTTGTGTTTTTGAGCTGTTGTGATGTTCAGTGATATTATATTATGTTTATGTTTTTGTTTTGTTAAAATTGATTGTTTATCACGCACAAGCTGTGTCAACAGCTTCAGTGATTTATTCTGTTTATTCCATAGGTTTTTAAAACATGTTGTCAATTTGCTGTAAATCATGTTGTCAATTTACTGTAAATCATAACTGAATAAACGTATTTATTATTATTATGTATATATATTTATCAATAAAATTAGAGTAATCATTCGATTTTTGTCTGTGATTAACAAAAATAATCTTTCATCTTTGACCAAGATTTCGCAATGGGTTCATTGCTTCTTCAGAGTATCTACAAATTAAAATTACAAAATTTTAATTGAAATATGTAAATAGTGAGAAAAATTTATAGGAACCAACTGTTTAAATGATAACAAGAAATAATCACAATGTATTCCTGGATTATCATAAGTTGATAGAAACAATTTTTTTTAATATATGACATTCAATATGAATAGCATTTGATAATAATTAATAAGCAGTTGATTAATTCAATATAATAATTAGTTAATTAAAAATATTCAAAACTTTTTTTATACATCGTTATTTTCATGTAGAGATTTCTAATTTTGTCGTGGTTTTGAAAGTTTTGGTTAACTCTACAGATTTTGCAGATTGAGTAAAGAGCTGAAATTTGGTACGTGGATTGGGATTGTATAAATCTTGTTTACACGATAAATATTGCAATTTTGTAGCAATAGGCTTGAGAGTTTGTATCTGGGTAATTATGTATGATATCTTGAATAGGATTGGTTTTGGTTCGAACTGGTTGGGTAGTTGACCCCCCGGGGAAGAAATAAATCTTGTTTACACGATGAAGGGCGCAATTTTGAAGCTATAGGGTTGAAAATTTATAAATAGATAGTTTCGTATGATATCTTGACCCCCTAGGGAAAAATTAATCTTGTTTACACCACAGAATGCGCAATTTTGTAGCAATAGGGTTGAAAGTTTGTATCTAGGTAGTTTTGTATGATGTATTGAATGAGATTGGTTTTGGTTCCAATTGGTTCTGGGGTTGACCCCCTGAAAGAGGAAATAAATCTTGTTTACACGATAGAAGGCAAAATTTTGCGACCATAGGGTTGAAACTTTGTATCTAGGTAGTTTTGTATGATATCTTGGATGATATTTATTTCGATATAAATTGGTTGGGGGGTTGACCGCCGCAGGAGGAAATAAATATTGTTCACACGATAGAGGGCGCAATTCTTGTTTTTAGGATTTGGAACGAAAATCATAATTCAATGAATAAATTTTTCAAACTGGATACGTTTTGAAAACCTGCTTTTCTAATGCAGCTAGCTGCGATAGAGTTTTTTAAAGTGTACCCTTATACATATCAGAATAAGGAGTAATGCAAATAGTATTTCTAGTTTATCCCCATATTATGTTGCAGTAGTCTACCAACTGCAAACATAAAATACACCTGACCAATATCCTGTCATTACTGAGCAGAATAGGGTGAAGGGAACCACGCGAATTATTAATATGCACGGTCTGTTCTGCCGATGTAGTGCACCCATTATTCATCACTTTCATTATCAATGCAAAGTAATCAGTAACGAAGTAGAATTGCGACCACTTTCAGTTTAATGACATATGAGTCACAGCAAACATTTGAATGCTAAATTTGTTTTGAACGTAGGATTGGTTCGATATAATGAAAGGGTTGAAGACACGATATAGCACTTTACTCGACAGGTCTGAAAAATGAATGGAAATGGAAGAAATACCTACGTTGGTATATGTTGTTTGTTGTGGGTTATATTTCTATTGCTTACTACGATATAGAGTAGAGTTACAATGAGTTTGAGTTTTCAAGATTCCTGTATGCGTTACAAAAATTGTTGTAGCTATTATTGCAGTTTTCTCTAAAAACATATCAGATAAAACATTGTAGGAATCGTAGTTGTTCAATTTTTCAATTTTTTTTTTTCATAAATTTTTAAAGTATCTTAATTTTTTGTACGAACCTGCTAAAAATCTGTTGTTACGCTTTGAAATGAATTCAAAAAACCTGTTCGAATTGTCGGTTGTATAAAAAAGTGTTTTTTATTTAATTTTCAAATTGCAAACTATTTCCAAACAATAATGAAATTAAATTAAATATTTTCCCAAATACTTTGTTACATTATATGTGTAATAGCTATCATTGCAGTTTTCCCTAGTATATCAGATATATCAGATAAAATATTCGGGTAGGAATTGTAGTTGTTAAATTTTTAGATTTTTTTTGAATTTCACATAATTTCAAAAGCATCTTAAATTTTTGTAAAAACCTGCTAAAAAACTGTGGTTATGCAATGAAATTAATTCAAAAAACCCGAATTGTCGGTTGAATAAAAAGTATTTTTTATTTAATGTTCAAATTGCAGACTATTCCCAAAGGATAATGAAAATTTCATTCAATATTTTCCTAAAAATTTTGTTACATTATATGTTTTATTTCACCACATCCTAGAACTATTCGGTGCTGAAGATCTTCTGAAGAACAAGGTGAATAACATTTTTAAAATGGGGTACCAAATATTCTCCTGTCAAAGCACCATCAGGCAAGAAAATGGACCAGCAATATTATTTCTCAAAATACCAGACCAGATGTTCAACAAACGTTTAATTACTGTTTCCAAGTAAATTGCTTGCAAATTAAACATCTTATCAATTGAAATTTGTTCAACAGCTTTTTTATTCAATTTATTTTACCGACAGGATTTTTATATTCATTTTAACGACGAGCAAATTTTTTTATCATGATTATAAAGATAATTGCAATACATTTAAAATCATGAGCCGCTTGACCACACGTAGCGTTTAAGATTCTTGAAGGAGTTACCTACATACCATTGAAAATATTCTAGTTGGACTGCTATTATACACGTGTTCATTGGATATTTAAATATGTGAAGCATCTGCTATACTAAAATGTATATTCATCAGAACTGTTTTGTTCCAATAATTGTTGAAACTATGGCGGGCTACACACGGACGTCGATGTCTTAATAAACTTAATACATCGACGTGCATCCAAAATCGTGCAACCAATAACGTGCAACCTGATTGCGTATACACGTACGTACAAAACCATAGTTTTGTCCAGTCTGCTAAAATGTTTGGCTAGATGTCTGAGCAGGAGGAATATTTAGCTCTGGTGTCAGTGGCGTGTACAAAGGAAAAGGAAAATGAAAATCGTCACCGAATGTGGTCTAAAGGTTGGTTTCTGAAACGATAAAATTTTTCACACATTCACCTGTTAGAAAAATGGAGGTTAGAACTAGAGGACTCTCGTAATTACCTAAGGATGGACGAAGAAACCTAATCGTAACTATTGGACATGGTTATTCCATCAATTAAACGTCAAGACACAATGATGAGATTGGCAATAACTGCAGAAATTACTGCAAGAAACTACCACGATTAAAAATTCACTACTTTAATATCTCCGAAAGCCTTACCGTACCAGTTCTCTTCTAGATAAAAACTTTTTCATTTTATCTCCGAAGACTATTGATTTTAGCGACAACTGTACTTTTTGTAGCATTTGGTTGAATGATTTGCAGCTTCTCTATCAATATTTTGTATGCTTGATTTTTTTAATTTCGGTCTAAATAGTGTTTTGATTTTGTCTGCCACAAGCAGGGTAGGTCACTGTACAACTCCACAAATTCCCGTAGAAATTCCCGGGACATTGTTCTGCAGTCAGACATAATGATGAAACTATCTGCAAACATTTTTAGTAAAAATTATACAAATTCATGAAATATTTAACTTATTATTTTAAATACCTACTGCAGTAACAAATTATTTCATAAACTTAACCGCCGATACTGCTTTAAAAACGCACACTCCACGGTAATTTGCATCCAAACGTAGATACTTGAATGCATTCGTTGGAATGCGCATCCAAAAATTCAAGCGATTCCTGAAAACATCTACGCGGCATTCATCCAGGTTGTGCATTCAAAAACGTGCGTTTTCTGCATTCACATTAACGTTATTGGTTGCACGTTCTTGGATGCACGTTGATGTATTAAGACATCGACGCCCGTGTGTAGGGACCTTATGTTGTAAGTTATTGTCAACGATGTTCGATGTCAAGGCCCAAATCAGTATTCAAAATATCAACTTCCTACAATCATACCTTCATTACTAATGGATACATTAAATATGAGGTAAGTAACCATCAACGTGGCTCCAATTAACCCACCAATCACGCCGTAATTAGTCACATTTAAATACAGAATTCTAATATGTAGCGTCTTCCATTTATAGAAAATCGATATCACACAGCGCCCTTTCGCCTGAAGGAAGGTCACCACCACGCTTATTTTATTTATTTTCTGAACTTGACCCAGTGACGTATTGAAGCCGCAATGCTGCAACTTTCTAGCTATAGAATTCGGCCTTCCTATACCAATTATGATATTGAAATCAATCTATTATGGAACAATAATTGAAATCGTTAATATGTTGGCCATGTTCTATGTAGTAACCAGAAATTCATTTTCACTATGCTTATTATCACAAAATAGTTTAAAAAATATATTCTGCTATAGAAATTTCGGTCACACGACCATCATGGAAAATTAGGAAATCTGAAAAATTCATATCTTCAATTTATTTCGGTCCATTAGAGGAAAATATATTAATATTATATCTAAATGTAATAACAAAATTGATTTCAAACCTAGAACAAAACAGTGAGGAATTTTAGTCAGTATCGAACATCAAAATTTGAAAATCAAGGAGTTTACAGGTTAATTTGTCCTGTATATAATGGAGTGTGTATAGGACAAACTCATTGTTTGTTGAAAACAAGATTTAAAGGACACCAACAATCTTTTTTGAAAAATAAAAACAGATTCAATGTTTTAAAACCATTACCGTCAAAACCATCACTTATTTCTATAAATAGATGATTTCCAAATTAAGCATATTTGCTGAAAGGAGCCAAATTAAAATATTTAGAATCATAAAAAATTTTCTAACTCAATTAATATGGACAATAAGTTATTCCTTCTCGTATTTGATATATTTAATTCAAGTTGTATTTTCTTCTTAATCCACAATTTTTAGTAACTGTACCAGATTTCCCTCCTCTTCACTGGTGAGCTCATAACTAGGTATATAAAAGACAAACATTTTCTATGTTTGGTTCTAAATAAATAGAAGTAAATTAATAGCAATATATATATATATATATATATATATATATATATATATATATATATATATATATATATATATATATATATATATATTATATATATATATATATATATATATATATATATATATATATATATATATATATATATTATATAATATATATATATATATATATATATATATATATATATATATATATATTATATATATATATATATATTAACCTCCTAGCAGCGGAGCTTGTTATACGAGTTCACGAAACATCGAAATGCCTCCATATACCCTTAGGATGGGGTATGTTAGTTTCAAATAAATGTCCTAGTTCACTTCATTTTATTGCCACGAACGTGTTTCGTTAACACGAAGAATTCTGTTTCTATATATATATATATATATATATATATATATATATATATATATATAATATATATATATATATATATATATATATATATATTATGTAACTGTTTTGTGATAATAAACATGATAATATCAAGTTTTGTTTGGATTCATCATGAACTATTTTAGAAATCTGTTTATTTCTCAAAGCAAATTGAGCGAATAACATTTTCCAGTTCAAGGAGACTTTTCACTTTTGATATATTTCTTTCTTCAGTCAAAAATGAATTTTTTCGAGACAAAGTAAATGGCGATTGAATACTCTGCGAGCTGAAAGTTCAGGAGAGAGGAAATGATTGTCAAATCTTCTATATAGTGAAATTGTAACTTCAAAAGATAATAGATAATTATTGTTAAAATAAAAGTCGACATTCTCTAGTAAGTAACTGATGTAAGATTCAAATACATTTCAATTACTAGTAGAAGCAGAATTGTGTTATTTCATGCTAAGCATGAAATACCATAATATCATTCAGTGGAACCTGAAGAATAAATAATTATGTCTATTGTTGTTATCATTTGTGTGACAGAACACGATCAAAACTATTGTTCAATTAGATATCTGCGTGTTTGATACAGACAACAATATTCGTCTTTGACATTATCAGCTCTATCTGTATTGAATTTCTTTGCATTTATGGATGGAATTTATATCAAAGGATAATAAAAATATATTTTGCAGTCCACATTAAATCAACGTAACACAATAATTTCTTTATTTTAGAGATGATATTGCCGGAAGTAACTGTATCAAAGTAGATACACAGAGTGAAATATATATTTATTTAAGTGCTAAGATGAAGTGTTGAGGGACAGGTTCAAGTATTCCTATAATTTATTAGCATAATTTTCTCTCTCAAGCAACAGTTCATCCAAAACAAAGTGATATTTCAGAAATGGTACATTTCCAATGATATTTATATAGAATTAAACAAAAAAAACGTGTATGCAGCAAAGCTTCCTCACGAATGCTTTATTTTCCGTCATTTATATTATTTTCTACATACAAATTCTTAACCCTATGAGCAAATTTAGAGGCCCACGAAAAAATATGAAATCTAAATAATGGAATAGCGGTGGTTAAGGAAAAGACTTCAAACTCAAAAACACAAATGGAATTTTGTTTGACTTCAACTTAATCCACGTAACAAATTTCAACCCTCTAACTCAAACTACAGAAGGTGTGTGGGTACAATATATATGGGTATATTTATAAACGGCATATAAAGCATAATTTGGAAAATTTAGAGTCTTAACTCTAAATTTTCCGGAATTTATTTTGACATTGAATCTGTGTATTTGACGCGATTACAACAAAGTCTTTTTAAGAATTTTTCACACAGTATATTCTGAGGAATTTTAATTTGTATCTCCAAAAATATCGATATCAGTAAATATACTACTTGATAGCAGCAGAGGATATCACTAGGCAATAAATCTGAATGTCAAATATATTATATTGATAAGGATTCACATGTTGATGATTCATTGATGATGTAGAAAAAAACAAGTATTTCAAAAATTATTCCATAAAAATACTGGTTTTTTCGATATTAGCGATTGTTTGAGTAAAAGTTTGAAGGTTACGGAATTGGAGTGTTCGATTCTCACCGTGGCATTGCTGTTTTGTACGTCCATGAGTTTGGTAGTTAAAAATATTATGATGAAGTAATTGAATAAATAACAAACCCAACCGGCGTTAAATTGTAGGTCCATATAATTTGAAAAATTATTCATTAAGTTACAGATATAAAAGCAGTTACTCAACATGAAAGCAGATATATTCTGAATACTTACAATAACAAAAGGTAATATAGGAACAATTGAAAAGGAAAAACAGGGAAGCATAATTTATATATATATATATACCTATATATATATATATATATATATATATATATATATATATTAATATATATATATATATATATATACCTATATATATATATATATATATATATATATATATATATATTTATTTGAATTGTTGTTGCCTGTCATCTATTTTTAATCTCTTGATAATTATTAGCAATTACAGGCTGGTTGAATCTTAAAAAACTCGATTTTATTAAAAAGTTGACGTTTCACTACGAAATTCGGAAAAATTGAAATTTCTTTGACATTTATTGATTTGAAAAAATTTGAACAGACAAAGACGACTTGTCTTGTTAAAGTTTTTTTCGGATGTGGTTGTTCTTTGTTATTTATTATGTGCTATTCAGTCTAATATTAACATTCAAAACAGAAACCTTTACCCACGTAATGTTCGAAAAAAATAATAATAGTAGGTTACTATTTATCTAACAACTAAGAAATTAGTCGCGAGAAAATATTAAAAAAGTAGAGCAGAATTATCGGTATAGAACGCTTATATGGAAGCAGCCGTTGACACGTGTTTCGGACTCTTTGGTCCTCATCAGAACGGCGTAGCTAAGCATTGGATTGAAAATTTGGAGATGAAAATAGTATAACAAACAAAATCCTCTGCTATGGAAGACAATCACACATTTGTGGTAATCAATAAATGTCAAAGAAATTTCAATTTTTACGAATTTCGTAGTGAAACGTCAACTTTTTAATAAAATCGAGTTTTTCAAGATTCAACCAGCCTGTAATTGCTAATAATTATCAAGAGATTATATATATATATATATATATATATATATATATATATATATATATATATTAATATAAATCAAAATAAAATTTTCTTTTGGGATATGCAGCAACAATACAAGAGGGCTTAATGTGTATTACTTTATTATGCCACGCCGAGATATCGAAGCCATCAGGGTTCCTGAGAAATTTTCCAAATCATTGTACATTTTTAAAAGATATAATCATGTAACCTACGAATACTAAAATTTACTGAAAAGAGGAAATACAATGAACATTAATTTTACTTTTTTTTAAATTGATAATCTTCATCAAAGACTCCTTTCTTATATATATGTATATATATATATATATATATATATATATATATATATATATATATATATATATATATACATACACACAAATTGCTCGTTCAAATATATGTGATATATGCACTTCATAAAACATATCAGTAGAATTTATGCTTCCATTAAGTTGAAAACTATATTTACGATCATGTGAAATTCTGGCCAGGACTGTTTTCCATCTGGTTCCTTTTAGTTGAAAAGTGAAATGGAGAATGTTTGAAGCATTATTATGAGAAAATTATTTGCATCATCCAAATAAAAGTTTATATTCCCCAAATAAAAAGCATATGATTATCTATTAAGATATATAAACATTTGTTTTGAAACCTGGTTATCTGTAATAAACAAGCAAATTTAGTTAAAGCGTTCAACCTCTCCTATGTACAAATGTTTAAATGGGGATTTGAAGCAGAGTTCCTTAATCTATTTACTCATTATAAACATCGACTAAATACAGCAAGAGATACCTACCTATTCTAATAATAGTTTTATTTATGAAATCCATAGAAGATAAACTATGTGGTAGTTCATATCCAATAAAATGAAATAAGTAATAAAAAATTTGCATGAAAATCATAAAACTTGAGTTTTCGACTAATTTTGCCATTTACAGCATTATCAAGAAGGCGAAACTAGTCGAAAATTGAAGTTTTTTAGTTTGTGGTATTCAGGTAAGTGTTTTATTACTTATTTCATTTTATTTAGATTATTTATTTTGTTTTATTTTGTGGTTTTATATGTATATAAATATATATATATATATATATATATATATATATATATATATATATATATATATATATATATATATATATATATATAACTAACTTTTTGATAATTATTAGCATTAACAGGCTTGGTGAATTTCAAGAAACTCGATTTTATTAAAAAGTTGACGTTTCGCCACGACATTCGTGGCTTTTTCAAAACTTTTGAAAAATTGAAATTTCTGTGACATTTATTGATTCGAAAAAAATTTGAATAGTTAAAAAAGACTACAAAATCAATAAATGTCAAAGAAATTTCAATTTTTCAAAAGTTTTGAAAAAGCCACGAATGTCGTGGCGAAACGTCAACTTTTTAATAAAATTGAATTTTTTGAGATTCACCAAGACTGTTATTGCTAATAATTATCAAAAAGTCAAAAATAGTTCACAGGCAACAACAATTCAAATAAATAATTATATATATATATATATATATATATATATATATATATATATATATATATATATATATATATATATATATATATATATATATATAGCCATTATAAACAAGCTAGGTTTATCTACTTAAGAGAAAAATAAACAAAAAATAACATAATTATATGGAAGAAAAAGATTATATCTACTAGGAATATTCAGTTAAATTGAGCAATTTTTTAAAATCATGGTTTCATATTCTTGCAGATATGTTTCTTGTATTTTACATATCTTGAAATACTTTTATTGCAATACTTTACAGACGAAATTTATAATTCTACCATGTATCAAAATAGCAGAATTTTCATAAAGCTGATAAATTTTTATCTCTATTTAACCAACCTGGTTTTACCATAGTAATGAATATTAAAAGAATACATGTTTTCATCCATTATTGAATTTGATGTAAATAATAGTCCAGATCTTTCTTATGTGCTGATGTTAATAGATTTCAAAATATCTAAAGAAATGGAATGTATTTGTCTTACAATGATGAAAGTTTTATCGACTTGATGTTCAGATTCAAAATAATAAGTAAATGATTAGTAGATTATTTATTCAAAAAGGAATATATTTCTTAAACAGTTTCTTCATTATTTCAATGGTATGATACTGTTGAAATAAATAAAGAAATTGTACTGTAATTAGAGTAGGCAAACATTTTGTTACTAATAGCTAATAGTTCAATCAAACAATAAAGTTCTATTTACTTCAGATAAGAAGATTATATATTAAGGAAACTGAATTTTTAATTTTGACTTAAATTTGGAAACACTCAAAACCTTTTTTGATACCTAAGTTCTGATTTACTTTAATTTTTTTTCAAATGAACTATGAGTCTGATTGATGAAAACACAGTATCATGAAGCACATCTAACAAAAGACTGTTATTTATTCGACTAATCTCTATATACATTCACACCACGGCTAATATACAAAATTAATTTCAAATATCAAAAACGTACAATAAATACACATAAACAAAACCTGCAATGAATTTTGTAATTACTTTCAGAAAAGTAGCACTATTTGCTCCTTGCAAAAATTTGGATAATTACCTATAAATCTGATTTTTCTAATGAAACATTCCCGAATCAAAAATATTATCCAATTAGGTGAGAATCTAATGAATTAGTTCCAATTAGATACAATTTATGAAGAACTGTTGATTTTGATACTGACCTTGTCAAACATTTTTGTATTATTTCAAGGAAAAAAATGTTGAAATATTCATATCTGGTTTTCGTAGATATAATTAGCAGAATATAGCAAGGCATAAATTTTTCAACAATTAATGGTTTGACTAAAATAAGAATTATGTTGATTAATTTTTCGCTTAAAACATCGGGAACAATATTTAAAATTTAGTATCTGTGTCTCAGCTCATCATAATTATTTTTCACATCGAAATCATGATAATTTGCTAGTTGACTTGTGTTTAATTTCATCTGTTATTGAAAGAATAATAATAATGTTAAATTTCAAGGAAAACCAAGTTTGTACCAATTACGATTTATGTTAATCTTGGCATTCCTTGAGGTGCGGTTACCATGTAATGAGATGGAAAAATCAAAATCGTCGTTCCAACATTGCTTTCTGCAAATTATACGTTCAATATTATTGTACTGAATAATGTTTTGCTCTTCTGATAAATATTAAAAGTTCAGTGTAGCGGAACCTGGCGTGAAGCGGAAAACAATAATAATTATTGGCGAAGTCAGATATTTATTAACTATTTATTTCTATTACTGACGATACTCGTCTTTGTTATTGAAATTATTGTGAGTATCATTGAATTGTTAATTGGTCATCATTGAGAACTGTAATAGAATAAATAAGGTCGAATATCGTATGCTTTGAACCGAGCTGCTAGGTTCAATCGGTGCTGCCATTTACATGTGTTTTCCTTTTCTATTGCAATAAAGTATTCATTCGCAGTATTCGCACCGTTGTTTGCTTTTCTGTGGCAGGCATAATGAACGTTGAAAATATACCTTTCTAAGCCTCTGCAGCGTTGCCACTGTTGAAATGGAATCTTGAAATGAATGAAATGCAGTAAGCAGTAAATGTAAATACCTTCTATCGTAATTAATAAATTATATTATATAATGTAGGTTGAAAGGAAGGTAGGTGCATAAAATAATATGATTTTGATTAATATGAATATGCTGAACGCTGACTATTTAATATAGTATAGTAGTGATACACAGAATATTGAGGAGGCGGCTTAGCCTCCTTAGCCGCTTTCGAATAGCCGCCCCTGAATATATATATATATATATATATATATATATATATATATATATATATATATATATATATATATATATATATATATATATATACTCAATCCCGGTTCGACAATTGTTCAGCCTTTTACGTTCATTTAGGGTGGCTGTAGAGATGCGCAATGCATTAAAATCCTTGAAAAATCGTTAACTTTCTATACGATCATTACGGCGGTAAAATAAATCAATTTAAACCCCAAAGTTTACATCTTTAGCATAAACCCAATGCATGTAAAAATTTACAAACTTCTAACTCAATTGGAGAAGCTATGGAGGTAAGTATATAACCTATTAAACCACATACGAAATATAAATCCAGACATACAAAAAATGGCGGAAGTTAAGTAAACTAATCGATTCTATCAAAAAGCACCTATTACGAATCAGCTCAATATGTGTACAAACCTTTAAACCCACGAAAAAATATGATACCGCTACATTGAAACGCAGATGACTAAAAAGGATCGTTAACCTGTAGCTCAATAGATGAAAAAATGTAAAAAATTTCTACATGCAAATCGTTGCAGTTGAAAAAAAGAATTATATATACCTCCAAAAGGCCCATCCCTAACAAAAACTCAATCCCGGTATGAATTATGGTGCAAAACTCTTTGAACAACTGAGTTTTTAGCTTCATTCACCCTTACAAGAGCTCTAGAAGGCTAAATTTCGGTGATGTTTTTACTCAAATTTTGATTTTTTTCTTGTGTCCCTAGATGCCTCGGACGAAACCAAAAACTAGGTATATGGTATATATTTGTATATATAAATATATATATATATATATATATATATATATATATATATATATATATATATATATATATATATATACATATATATATATATATATATATACATATATATATATAAATATATATATATATATATAAATATATATATATATAATAGTATATACATATATATATAATATATATATATATATATATATATATAATATTATATATTATATATATATATATATATATATATATATATATATATATATATATATATATATATATATATATATATATATATACTATCTCAATAGCATTCTGCCATTTTCTCATAAATGCGTAACTGACAAAGCGTATTTTTCAGTTCCTTTGATCTATAATTTATGATATTAATATCGGCTAATATTTCACCTCCGTCATTTCGTGAGGAAATATTTTTAGTCAGAACTTTTCTTCAACACAAATTATTGTATTATCATCTAAATTGTAAACAACGTGCGAAGTATAAAACCGATACGACAATTAGAAGTAGGTTTAAATCGACTGCCTAGATTTGTTTACTACCTAGTTAGCTAATATGAAAAGTGTTAAAAGAACTGAATAATAAAAATAAGTACAGTACTTGTATCAGAGAATAAACAGAATTTTGTGGAAAATTAAAATTTCAACGAATTTCATATTGGAACCCCATTATCGGACATGTTTTTTTGTAATTCTAATGATTAATTGAACGGTTAAAGAAGAAAGTTTTGAAACCTTTACAATTCTCATCTTTTTTCAAAAAACTTTATACTAATAATAATGTTAACTATTTTATGATTTTGCTGATGAATGATGTTTGAGCCAAATTTGTAACACATTTGGAATTCACAGCCAAATCAATTTATAATTTCTACTACGAATGGAAACTTTGTAGTTTCACAAAAAGTATGTGAATATAAAGTTAATTTGAGAGGATTGAACCTCCATCCAAGATTTTTTCATAAATCAACTGCGATAACGAAGGATATTATAGAAGGTTAATTGGCATCATCAAAAAATTTCTTCCATGTGCTCTTACTCGGCTAACTAACATCACTTCTATAATTTAGTTGCTCTCCTTATATTTAGCCGAACTCAGTTATGCAAATTTTTATTCATCAATCTCACTGAGTATGAAAATTATATATTTATAAAGCGTGGTTTACTCCGTTTATCCAATTAATAATCTGCATTTCCTGTTGGATTGGAAGGTAAATAGCTCAATTGAGTCAAGTAAATTAACATTAGTAGAGTATAAATTAAAAGACGAATGTAGATTCGGATGTTCAAGATAAGATAGTGTTGAATGAAATATCTCTAATAATAAAATTTGAAATATCGAAGATCGAAGTTTAAAATCTAATAACGATATATGTATCACTATTTCAACATCATATCACCACAATATTTTCAATATGGAATACAGGAATTAAGATTTCAACTAAGACACAACAAATGATTTGTAAACTAAGTATCTTATCTGAACTTTCGAAATGAGATGATGGTGGTAAGACGTCTGGCAAATCAGTAGCCAGCAAATTTTAATTTATAAATTAAGAGGCGGATGTTCATCGTTGGAATATCCTATTGAACTGTGAAGGGAACTGGTCCCCCAAGTAATCATTTCAAACTATTTTTGCAGCTCTTTATTTCTATAATTCCGAACGCATCCAATAGTGTGCTTTTAAATGAATATTGATGTGATCAAAAAGTCCAAATATGTTCGTTCTTATTTTATGAGAGACATTGAAAAATTTGTGGTGACATATTTAAGCTCTGCCTTAGTAACTAGTTCCCAAAAGTTACGATTTACTTTTTTCTTCGATATTTTCTGAGATCGATAACATATCCAACTTAAAACCCAGTGTTAATGAAATTTTCGATATTTTCTGAGATCGATAACATATCCAACTTAAAACCCAGTGTTAATGAAATTTAATTACAGGAAAACAAATGAACCAATAAATGTATTCAAAGGTCTTCGAAACCCTTAGCACAAGCGTAAAACACCTGAAAGTTTTAGGTATATTGACTCTCCGTTTTTTATTTTATAGGTGTATATGTATATATATATATATATATATATATATATATCTTTGAGTTTCTTGTTCTTGAGTTTTTAGTGCTTATTGAAATAAGCAATTATATTTCAATAAGCACTAAAAACTCAAGAACAAGAAACCCAAAGATAGTATTATACAGTGCAAGAAAACCTAACTCAAATATATATATATATATATATATATATATACATATATATATATATATATATATATATATATATATATATATATATAAATATATATATATATATATATATATATATATATATATATATATATATATATATATATATATATATATATATATCTATATATATACAATCCACCTAGAATATTTTGATCGACGTTTTCTTGGGTGAGATAAGTTGATTTCTTTTGATAGTAAATTAATGGATGTTGATCATCTGCCTGAACAGGGTGACAACCACTTCAAGAACCAACAATTCCGTGAGGGGTCAAGTGGAATATCTTTTTCAAAGTTGTTTAATGTCTGTTATGGGATTTTGGTAACAAATATTGTTGTTCCATGTTTTTTATCTGATACTTTGAATATTACCTCATTTTGCATCAAGATCTCATCTACTTTAGCATCGTGGAAATTTTTGAACACGATGATTAGGTTCAAAAGAATGATGCATGCCGCTCCACCACAGCCCCTCTACGTGACCAATATGTCCCGATTTAATACCATTGGATTTCTTCTTTTGTGGTGGAATCTAAATCTTTAGAAGATCGTTACCATAGGATAATGGTAGCATGAAATAACAAATGAAAAGAAAAGAATATTCTGGAAAGTGTTGGACAAAAATTTAGTTACCGTTTATCGTAAATGACTTGCTATTTGAACATCTCATTGATTAAAATTCATTGGAGAATTTTTTCTCTCGATCTATTTTACAGAGAATTTCCAATTCAGAATTAAAAACTTTTCGCCTGCCTGTCAAGATAATTCAAATACCTATGAAATTATGTACCACTTGACCTACCGTGCCTTTTAAGACTCTTGAAAGGGTAGTCACCCTCATCCATAAATTTACGATCAGAAAATCTCGTGGTTTTCCAGAAAAATCTCTACTAATGAAAATATTTCTGGGCTATATATATATATATATATATATATATATATATATATATATATATATATATATATATATATATTATATATATATATATATATATATATATATACATATATATATATATATATATATATATATATATATATATAAATATATATAACTTCATAAAGAAATTAAAAAAACTAACTTTTCACAGGTTGAAATAAAAATCTATTGAGTAAACGCGTTTCGTCATAACATTGACTTCATCTCGTACTAAACTATGGTATTACAAAACAATCTATTTATACGAAAATTGAATATAACAGAGGGGTTCCTAGAGAAACTAAATAACAATGAGTAATTCATTCAGAGCTATTAGTCGATACCTACATTGAACAGATTATGGAGACGAGAAGGGTTTAATTCAATCTGGTCGTTAACTAAATTTCCGGCATTTTTATATTTATTGATGTATAGGGATTCCCAACAGTTGGTTTTATGGAGACTATTTTCAAATTGTAATATATTATAATTGTGATTAAAGGTATGGTTTTCTTGAATAAGATGGCACGCATAATTAGAATCAGTTTTCTGCTTAATATAGCTACGTTGGTGTTCGTGTATTGGAGTTTTGAACGAACACCAACGTAGCTATATTAAGCAGAAAACTGATTCTAATTATGCGTGCCATCTTATTCAAGAAAATAAAACCTTTAATCACAATTATAATATATTACAATTTGAAAATAGTCTCCATAAAACCAACTGTTGGGAATCCCTATACCTACATCAATAAATATAAAAATTCCGGAAATTTAGTTAACGACCAGATTGAAGTAAACCCTTCTCCTCTCCTTAATCTGTTCAATGTAGGTACCTACTAATAGCTCTGAATGAATTACTTATTGTTATTTAGTTTCTCTAGGAACTCCTCTGTCATATTCAATTTTCGTATAAATAGATTGTTTTGTAATACCATAGTTTAGTACGAGATGAAGTCAATGTTATGACGAAACGCCTTTACTTAAAAAATTAGTTTTTTTTAATTTCTTTATAAAGTTATGAATATGAACTGTCACCAAGTAAATGCCAATTCAATTCAATATATATATATATATATATATATATATATATATATATATATATATATATAAATCAGAATTCTTCTTGTTATCGTTCTCGTTGCCGAAATGTTTCATCTATCTATAAGACGTGGTTCAATCGTTTCCGATTGGTGGCGCTGTGTCATATTTATATGCAATTGTGTTACTGGAAGGAAAATATAAGAACGTTTGAAATATTTGGTTGGTTATCACTTTCGATGGATGGATGATACTGATGAGCCTCAAATAAGGGCGAAACAGTCTGTCTATCATTTCCGTTGATTGTGATGAACAACTTAATGTTTCTAACATTTACCGTCTGAAGGTAGATGGGGATATTTCGATGTTTCGTAAACTCGTATAACCAGCTCCGCTAGGAGGTTTGTTGGATTAGTTTCAAATAAATGTCCTAGTTTATTTCATTATATATATATATATATATATATATATATATATATATATATATATATATATATATATACAAGAGCTGCTAAAGCTATTACCTACTTTACGATTATCTTTCAATAAAATTTTATCGCAAATTTGGTAAGTAAGTAATAAAGAAATATTAGGGATATATGTACTTTTATTTTATGAAAGGATTTTTAACTCATTGGACCTAAAATTTATCGTAATAACAGTCATTACCTAACTATTATTGAACATATTGAATCGCTCACAATTTTCATAGGTTTCTACTGAAATTTATGAGCTTTTAATATTATTATTACATTTATAGTATTACTTTCAGTACGATGACTAATTGAATCATAAATGTTGTTAGGAAGTAGTACGTATGTATACAGGAACGAGCGATAACACAGAAAACGACGTTTAGAGGATGATATCATGTATGAATGTCTTGATCCCAATTTCATGGAAAATATATGTTTATTTATTTATAAATTTTCAAATGATATATAATGATGGTTTATGTAACCTTTCATTTGGAAGGAAAGGGATATAAAAATATCACTTGGATTGTTAGAGGTTTGGGAAAATAATAACCTGCTCCTAATTAACGAAAGTAAAACTTAATGTGAATGATCAATATATAAATGCTTGTGCTATGATTAAAATGAACAAAGAAACATCTATTTCAGATGAAATTGTCATTAAGTGGAGTGAAAACAATATGTTGTAATTTTGCTAATTATGAGATCAGACTGGATAGAATGGTGTGAAAAATCAATTATTGAATGTTTAATGATGTTGGGATTTTCTCATGACAATTAATAATATAATAACATGTTATAGCAATAGGTGGATATCATTAATTGGTGAAACTTGAAAGGTGCAATATACATATAAGAAAAAACTTGAAACTGCGAATTGAATTGCATTCTGTCTAAGTAAATATATACATTTTAATATTCACCATTGTATATAATAATAAATTTCGATATAATATCTAAGAATACTTTTGTTCATTTAAGAATAGTAGCATAAATTTTATACAGTATGTCCGGGAAAAATATAAACATCTTAATAAATATTTCACAACAAGTATTATATGACCATGAATTTCACTTTCACGCTAAACGAAGTTTTAGAAATTTTCGTCATTTTGAAGATAGTTGTAAAATGAATTTTATTGATGTCAAAAATGGGTAACATCTTGTTTGTTTGAATGTAATGTTGTTGGGTATTCTTCGACTTGATACAAATAACTTTCACAACGAAAAAGGTGCTTTTTTCAAATTTGGCAAATTTTTTTCAATTCAACTGACCATCTTATTTTATGTAATTCATCTGTAATTATCAAATATCGCAGCTTGTGAGGTTTTTTCAAGTATTGTTGAGTAGGTGTTTTACAAATTTCACAAATGTTTCGTCACCAAAATATTTTATTTGGGAATCGAATTATTATGAATAATAATTATATTCCGGATTTATGACTGGAGTGCACACCTCTTCATCAAATCTATAACACATATTCCTCAAATGAATAAAATAATTTAGTTCATAAGCTTATTATCGAAATTGACTATCGGATACTTTTACCAAAATGTTGTAAATATAAATGTCTGTATAGAATATATATATATATATATATATATATATATATATATATATATATATATATATATATATATATATATATATATATATATATATATATATATATATATATATATACAGTGGCGTAGATAGGGGGGGGATCAAGGGGATCAATCCCCCCCCATGAGCCTACGACAATTATAATAGAATTGAATAAAAGTCTTCGTATCTACGTATCTAAGTATACATGAAATTTATTATGCACTAGCACCTCTTTTGGTATTATGTATATGAAAATCATCTAGATATGTTTTCGTGACGACTGTGCAATTGTATGTGCAATATCTACTTATAATTTCAACATTATAATTATTCAAGAAATTGAATCGTTTTTCTAATTTTGGGTGAAGTAACTAGTAGTTTTGAGCATATTCTATTCAATGTTCAATTATTAAGTTTAATCGGTCACTTTGAGCAAAAAACGTGTTTAAAAAAGTTCAAATGGGTCTAATAGAATTTTTTTTTTCGAAAGGAAGTCAACCAAAATCACCTCGCACTTCTTCTCTTTATAAATTGTATACTGTACTTCCTATTAAACAAAACTGCTCGAGCTTTTGTTTAATGGTGTAGTATTATATCTAAAACACTTTTGCACTTTTGTTTAATAGTACCTATAGGTAGTATAAAATTTGGAAAGAAAAGAAGTGCGAAGAGATTTTGATTGACTTCTTCCTTGGTAAATAAAATTTTCCATGTCACACACGTTTTTTGTTCCTAGTGACTGATTAAATTTCTGTTTACATAGAATATTTTCAATCAATATTTAATATTTCGAATATTTTTTGAGGTAGAGTAGGTATCAAAATATGAGTAACTTCTGGCTTTGACAATTTAATTACTCCATAACATTTTGAAGTAAATAAAAATTTTCTGTGATAGCGTTCAATCCAATTCTGGACTTGGAGAAAGATTCACTAATCATGAGGATATAGTCTAGTCTAGTGCTCTTTTTGTTCAATTTTGTTCATAAGTCTCGGAAAAATATGAACGAGGTGTCATTCGATTCGAAAGAGCATGAAGATATTTTTTGAAAAAATTTAAGTTCCGTTCTTGAAAATTGTAAAAGTTATAATGAATTTACTGAAAGAAAAAATTATCTCAAAAACTAATTGATATTTTTGATATTCAAATACATATACAAAAAGAGGAAACTTTCTAAAAGAAAGTCTCCCGGAACTGTAGGATTAATAATTTCAGATTCATAGTGAACAGTTATCACACTTACAATTTTTCATGTTCAAGTACCAAACAATTGTTAATTAACTATTGCATAACTAATTCAAAAATCGCTATTATCGCTAAATTATTGCTCATTCACCGATTTAGTAACTGTCTGAATTTTTCATTCCTTAATTTTCATATTTAATATGGAAAAATGATTGTTGAAGTGTCCTAAATGGGCGTGACTTGCCCAAACCAAATTACCCGTTGTCGGCCATATTTTTCCTATCTGAGAAAATTATGAATATTGATCCTACAGTTCCAGTAGTTGGGTCTTTTTTTTGGGAAATTTCCTCTTCTTTTCGAATCTTTCTTCAGATTTCAAGAATCTGTATTAATTTTTGACATATTGGCAAAGAACCAAACCCCCTTTTTTCAGTATATTGTTTACTTTCACAATTTTCGCGAGCGAATTTTTATTTTTCTCAAAAAACGTCTATATGCTATTCCGAATCGAGTGACACCTTGCTCATATTTTTCCGAGACTGCTAAGAAAAGTTGAACAAAGAAGCACTTTTTGACTAGACCTAATATATTAGAAAGATTTTCGATGTTTTTCAAGAATGATTTATACGAAATTGACAAAGCAGTTGATACATTCATCAAAACTGATGAGTTTTATCAAAAATTTTTTACTGTCACACCTGCTGTTCTCGTAACTTGAAAGTGTGGAAGAAATACTTAATTCGTAAAGGCGATGTTAAGCCTAAAAATTCAATAATAGAGATTGATGATAGCCTAGAAATTTTTTTTCGAATATCAATATGTTGTTCAGAATATTAGCTATGCTGCCGGTATCGACGTTTGAAGCGAATAGAAACGATTCAAAGGAGCACGATAAAAGAAGTGGACTTGTAATGACCCTTCTGAATATATAAAATTCATTGCAAATTAAAAACTCTAATTTTTTGTTTTTGAAAGGTTTGGCTGCTCTGGCAGTTCATCGTGACATTGGAATCACAGCTGCCGAAGTCATGAATGTCGAAAAACGCCGAAAACTAGATTTTCTTCTCTAATTTTCCCAAGAATATGTTCAATGATTTATATATCCAATTTAATATAATTCAATTTTTCACTAATTCTTGATAAATTTTTTCCAATTCGAATAATTTGAATTTTTTGCAATTTAATTTAATTTTTCTGCTCATTTTGTACTATCTACATGAAAGATTATATTTATCAACAAGAGTAGAACTTTAGAAGAAAAACTTATTAAATTTTGCACTAAGTCATATCCCCCCCCATCGCAAAAAGCTATCTACGCCACTGTATATATATATACATATATATATATATATATTTATATATATATATTTATATATATATATATATATATATATATATATATATATATATATATATATATATATATATATATATATATATATATATATATATATATATATATATATATATATATATATATATATATATATATATATATATATATATATATATATATATATATATATATATATATATATATATATATATATATTCATTCGAATTGTTGTTGCCTGTGAACTATTTCTAATCTCTTGATAATTATTAGCAATAACAGGCTTGTTGAATCTCAAAAAACTCGATTTTATTAAAAAGTTGACGTTTCGCCACGACATTCGTGACTTTATCAAAACATTTGAAAAAATTGAAATTTCTTTGACATTTATTGATTTGAAAAAATTTGAATAGAAAAAGACTACTATGTTTCACTAAAATTTTTCGGCTGTGGCCGTTCTTTGTTATTTATTGCGTGCTATTCAGTCCAATATTAACATTCAAATCTGTTATTATTAGATGGTAAGGGAAACCACAGAAACCTTTACTCACGTAATGTTCGAAATAGGTTCAAATTATTTTGATTTTGAAAAGTAAAAGAATAGGGTACTATTTATCTTTTTTTCAAAAATTTCTCTTTGCGGCTGTGGCCGTCTTCAGTTATTAATTACGTGCTTTTAGTCCAATATCAACAGACAGGTCTGTTGATATTAGATGGGAAGGGAACAGAAAAAAATAAATAAATGCAAAAATGAAAAACAAACATTACATAATACACAAACTATCAAAAACTTATATCAAACCAAACAATTCATCAAATCTGATCCACAACTAACAATAACTAAATCAAACAAAGGAAACAAAACAGTTATACTAGAAACTAATACATACAAACAAAAAATTACTGCAATGCTTAGTGATTCATCTACATATAAACAAATTAAAAAAGATTTAACTTAGACTCTGCAAAATGAAAGTAACAAATTGTTTAAAACATGGCAACAAAAAAATTTCATTTCTCTACAAACATCAAAAGAATTAATTCGACACAATAGCCTTTCACCAAAATTTTATGGTCTTCCTAAAATACATAAAGAAAACATACTATTAAGACCTATTGTCTCTTATATTCAATCACCCCTATATAATCTTTCTAAAATTCTTTCTTCAATATTAAAAAATATAGTAAATCAAAATCCTTATTATATCAAAAATTCTCTTGATCTAGTAGACCATCTTAAAACTTTGAAAATACTTAACAATTACAAATTTTTTTCATTAGATCTTGTTTCTCTTTATACCAATATTTCAAATTATTTGGTTCTAATAATAATTAATGACAAATGGAATATTATCAAAAATTATACAAATATTCCTAAAACCGATTTTATAGAAGCAATTCAATTTGCACTTGGTACAAACTATTTTCAATATGAAAATAACTTAGCAATGGGAAGTCCTATTTCCAGTGTTATAGTTCAATTAGTTTTAGAATATTTAGAAGAAAATGTATTGAATAATTCGAATGAACGAATTATAACTTTCAAAAGGTATGTTGATGATTGCCTTATAATAACATCAAAAGATTTTATTGATGATATTCTCAAAAAATTCAACGACTTTAATAGAAAATTACAATCTACTCTAGAAAAAGAAACGAACAATACATTAAATTTTCTTGATATTACTCTCATACACAAAAACAATGAAATTATCACAAAATGGCATAGAAAAGAAATTTTTTCACAAAGAACATTGAACTACAAAAGTACACATCATTTGTCACAAAAAAAGAGTTTAATAATCTGATATATAGACAAAGCACTTAAACTTAGGTACTTCACCTACACACAGACATGAAACATTACAAGATGTCTATAAATTACTCATAAAAAACGATTACCCAATTAAACTTATACAGAAAATCACTAAAAATAGAATTCATAAACTTTACAACACATTAGAAACATCAAAAAAAGAAAATATTAACAAAAAATATATTCCTCTTCCATATATTCCTCATTTAAGTAATAAAATTTCACAAATTTTAAATCCACGCGATATTAAAGTAGCCCACACCGCACAAAATCAAATAAAACAAATATATTCTAAATTAAAAAGTAAAACACCTCTTCTGCAAAAATCTCATGTTGTTTATAGTATACCCTGTAATAATTGTAATAAATCATATATAGGACAAAATTTAGAAGAAAGACTAAAAGCACACAAATATACCAGAACATAAACCACAGCACTAATAAAACATAAAAACAATGAGAATCATACTTTCAACTTTAATAGCACAAAAATTTTAGAAATAGAAAAAGATCAAAAACGCAGAGAAATTTTAGAAATGTTACATATTCAAAAAAATTTAAATAAAGTCGAAATGATAGAACAGATATCAAACATTTGAGTTCAATATACGCAGATTTAATTCTTCAATTTTTCTAAGAAACCACATAAATCAAAACAAAATAATTCAACAAACGAACTCTAACCATAACAACTCATCTTCTTAGACAAAATCTAAACATCTAGAATTTTCAATTTTTCTAAAAAGAAAGTATAGTTTATAACGTGTGATCTCCAAAATTACAAGTAATGTCGTTTTGAAGACAACAATCACATATTTTAAACCTATTTTGTACATTACGTGGGTGAAGGTTTCTGTGGTTCCCTTCCCATCTAATATCAACAGACCTGTCTGTTGATATTGGACTAAATAGCACGTAATTAATAACTGAAGACGGCCACAGCCGCAATGAGAAATTTTTGAAAGAAAGATAAATAGTACCCCATTCTTTGACTTTTCAAAATCAAAATAATTTGAACCTATTTCGAACATTACGTTGGTAAAGGTTTCTGTGGTTTCCTTACCATCTAATAATAACAGATTTGAATGTTAATATTGGACTGAATAGCACGCAATAAATAACAAAGAACGGCCACAGCCGAAAAATTTTAATGAAACATAGTAGTCTTTTTCTATTCAAATTTTTTCGAATCAATAAATGTCAAAGAAATTTCAATTTTTTCAAAAGTTTTGATGAAGCCACGAATGTCGTCGCGAAACGTCAACTTTTTAATAAAATCGAGTTTTTTGAGATTCAACAAGCCTGTTATTGCTAATAATTATCAAGAGATTATATATATATATATATATATATATATATATATATATATATATATATATATATATATATATATATATATATATATATATATATATATATATATATATATATATATATATATATATATATATATATATATCTACAGCTATTACTTTTATCATTATTGAAGACGAGGTGGTCCAACTATGTATAATAATTATGTATGAGAATTAAGTATTTTCAACAAAAGTTTTTTATATCTAAGGTATATCTAAGAAATGACAATTGAGAATATCGAAACTGGTCATTCTTGTTTTGTAACAAAACGTAAGTTTATTTTTTGTGTTCAACTCTACTTTCGCGAAAAAGCAATTAGTTATATAAGAATGTTAGATGGTGCGAATAATCAAGTTGAGTGCTTCAGTCATCCATCAGCTAGAAAATAATAAATTAGCCTTGGTTATTTTCTTTTCGTTAATGCGAATGTCTATTTCTATATCAAATAATCACCTATGTAGTTCGGATTTATTTATGGTATTTTCAAAAGTCGTTAAAAACCATGTTGGAATGTGCACGAAATTAACGATAAACTTAATGAATGTTTTCGCGGTTTTGTTTACCTCCAGGATAAATATATTTATATTTCATATCAGTTTAAATATAGATATCGATTTGTTGAATTTTAGATTACACATGATTCACAAAATAACTTAACACAAATTGGAGGAACTGCAAATTTAACAGGCGACTTGTGAAAACAAAATATAATAGGTGTATGTATTATGTTATACCCTGCTATAGGTATGCATGATAATGCATGAATTATATTGAAAGTAGATGTAATTTCAAGCATACATGAAAGCCTAGATCGCATTTCAGATGCTCTTGAGGATAACAATCTGGATTATCTGTTTATCTGTTAAAACATCTAGGTTAAGTAAAGCAATAAAGAACTTTGACTAAGAAAATTTCTATGAATTATAAATTGATAATTCACAAAAACAATTTTAGAATATGTAAGCTATTATCATAATTTTCTTTATCTCTCCTGAAATCTGAACGTAAGAATATATTTTAAATAAAAAGGTAACTAATCTTCTGTGCAGCTGAGTTAGTAATGGCGGAAACGTATTCGTGCCAGGTTAGATTGGAGTTAAGGCCGAGTTTATTCGTTGCCTTAGGAATTAGCTTTTTCATTAACAATAGAGAATCGAAATTTTTGAGAAACTAGTTGCTTGTGTCTTTGTGGCATAAAAGGTAACAATTAGCAGTGAAAAAACTGAAATGTTTGCCTCTGTTTCACGAAAAATGGATTATGTCTTTCGTTGCTAGCTCATTTCCAATAATACAGAGAAAGCTGAAGTAGGTAAATACTGATAGTAAATGCATTTAGAACTCCAAACATATGTCTTCAAACAAACTAACTCAACTGTAATTTAAATAACCTGAAGAAACGTACTTTTTACAAAAAATTCAGCTTGATATTTTGTATTACCACCTATATAAGCTCTTATTACCTCCTGAATTGCTGAACTAAGCTCATTTATTTTAAGATCTCTTACTCACCTACCAAGCATGTCCCACACATGCTCTATGGTGTTGAGATCAGGCAAACATGATGGCCAGTTCATCTTGTAAATACCTACATACTTCCGCGAGGTATTGTGTGACACAAATTGTTGTATGTGGCAGGATGAATCGCTGATAAATCCATTAAAAGTTACAAGGTACTTGCTTAATATTTTCTCAATATATTCATTAGTAATTCCATCTTCAACTAGATCAACAGCTTTTGCGCAATTTTCCGCACTTAAAGCCATGGTTGGAGATCTTTTAGGTCTCTCACTGCCAAACTGACACTAGGGCAAAAACGAGAAAAGCCACCTCTTCAATCAACAATTAGATTTCTTAGAGTAAACCGTTGATGACATATTCATTCGGTTCGAGCCCATTTACTTTTAGTGTGTTGTCTCGGTCTAGTTGAAATATGAAGGGTACATGCAATGATGCTAGATCCAGTGCATGCGAAGACCCGATTTCAGCGCGCCCCCTGATCCTCGCGCCCCCCTGATCCTCGCGCCCTAGGCTGCAGCCTAATTAGCCTAATGGTTAATCAGGCCCTGCTCACATTCACAATTTCTGTAAAACAAAGTCAAGTTATTATAAATGCAAATTACTTATATTGTGGAGGCCGAGCCGCGTACCTTTCGGCTGCTTCATAGGTAAAGTATTAGAAGATCGAGAAATGCCCAAGGTCGATCCAAAATCGTTATTTGGATACATAATCTTTTTAGGCTCAAAGAATGAACTCTTATAGTACATTATCTTATCACGTGCAGGTAAAATAAGTAAGGGGCGATAACAATATTTAAAACGGCAGGCTGGTTAAGTCATAAACGGAAGATGATACTCTCCAGTTCGGATTTCAAGTGAGATCCGAATTTAGTAAGACCCTTGGCAATTAGGTACCTTTGGGTAATACTGAATAAATGAAAGATATAGAAAGAGGCAGACATTACTTGGGAGTCATATTAAATCAACATAATAATTGGAGATCTGATCTTCAAAACACACTTGAAAAAGTCCGAAACAGATCTAACAATCTATATGCTCTAAGAGGCATAATTCGAGGATGTAATACTCACACTAGGTTAAACACATACACGACGTTCATAAGATCAGTAGTAGCATATAGATCGTTACTCTATTCGACTTTACCTCACATATACGTCCGACAGTTGGAGAGCTGCGAAAGAGCAACCTGCCGTATTATTTTCCGTCTAGACAGACGTTATCCGTCACACTTAGTACACGAACACGTAAAAATTCCCCCCATTTTCGAACACCACCAAAATCTTCAAGCTCGATACGCCCAACGTACATTGCACGGTTCTAACATCGAAGCCCGAGCGACGCTCATGACGCCGTGGCACCGTCGACGAAGAGTCCTCTGCAGAAGGCCGAAGAAAAGATTTCCTTTCCCTCCTTCCAGAATCCTCCAAGTGCTTCAGGGCCCTCCCGATGAAGTCCTCGACCACCTAGAGGACATACCACTCCGAATCCGCTGACCGAAAAAGTGCGCGTAGTGCCGAAAGTGCGTGTAACGTCGATAGTAAGTAGTGCCGTGTAACGTCGATAGTAAGTAGTGCCGAAAGTGCGAGTAGTGTCGAAAGTGCGCGTAGTGCCGACAGTGCGCGAAAAATCAATCCGTCTCCGGAAAACCGAGTGCGGTTCGGTTAGTGCGCGAAACATCAGCAAATGTATCTATTGTCAAACCATTTTTGATAAATTTATATATAATAAAGTTAAGAATATCAGTACATTGCGTGGGTAAAGGTTTTCTGTGGTTTCCCTTACCATCGAATGTCAGTTGAAATATATTGACCTTGGACCGAATGGCACGTAATTAGCACAAAAGTCGGCCGCAGCCGCATTTCCCCCAAAGATAGGAAAATTAGGTTTTTTATTAAAATTGTAAATGTTAGAAAATTAATTAAGTAAAGCCAGGGTTGAAGAAGGTTGCAAAACCTTATAACTTTCCAAAATAAATTATTTAGCTAGAAAACAAAAATGTACCCCATCCCCAGAAAGATTGATAAACGTATTTTGATTGAGTGATTGCAGAGCTCCATCAATAAGGTCGTTTTTTTGCGCGAAATTCATCGCGCCGAGATGCAATTCTAACGGACAGAATAATATTTTGAAAAATCACGCTTGAACAGCAAACCGAATTAAAAAAAGAAATTTCCGAAGTGCATCGCGTTTGAGAAAAAGAGTTGAAACCAAAAAAGAATTTCATGTCAACATAATCTCAATGTACGTAACAAACTTCAATCCTCTATCTCAATCTGCAGAAGCTGTGGAGTTCGGCAATTTTTCCGAAAAAAGAAATATCTACGTAAAAATGGCGGCGGTTGGAAAAACTTAACCAAATTTTGATATGGGAGCCTCTGGAGATGCCAATATGTACCGATAAAAAATATATTTATGTTTCTCCGACTTTCTTTTTGATATTGAGCATTGATATATTGTTCATAAGTGATATCAAATACTTTTTTTTACCCCAAAAGTTTGACTGAATTTATTCAAATTTTCTGCCTCCAGTTACTAAATTTCAGCTCAATTGATATGTTGGGGACCGTTCTGCAAATGCCAAAATGTACCAGGAAAAAGCAGAAATAGAAATCAGGTTACAAGAAAATTAAAAGGGATTTAAAAATCATTCCTACGCTTCGTTGTTGAATAGACTATTGTCATCGGGGAAAATATGACTAAATTTCAGAAGACGGTCTAAGTATCGCTCTAATTTCTTTGGAAAATAATATTGATATAAATTTGGATATAATTATAATCCCCAAACAACCATGAATGAGTGCCATTAGTAGAATTAATGATTCCAAAGTTGCAAACTCAGTGGTTAATAACGAAAGAATATCTTCGCAGCATAGTTTAGAGATTCGAGAATACTCGTCCAACTCGAAAATACCAAAATTGCAAGTTCCAGGAATTTGTAAAATCATAGAATTATTCTTTATGGTGGCAGTTATAAGTAAAATGCCATTGTCTACAAAATATTCATTTTCTTTGCAACAAATCCAGCACATATTTCACTCAATATCTTTATATTCATTTAGGTTGAACTTCGCTAAAAGCTCAAGGATACGAACATTTGTGGTTTATAGTTGTTGCGATAAAATAAATTACCACCAGTTTGTAATTTCCAAATGGTTTGCGTATCATTTCATAAGACAATAGAACCTTCATTATTCAAAGGTTTATATTTATGTTTTCCAAGATTTACCACACGTTCATAGTCAACCCATGTACAAATTCATAAAATGATAATGTTATGCATCTTATGAGCGGTCGTAGGTAGGTACCTAATATTAATGATTACTATTAAGCAGTTCAGTACCCCAGCAAATATATCAAAATAATTAATAATTTTCCATGTTAATTCATTTCAAATAGAAACGAAACACCTAGTTAAACACTTTTTGTTATTTTTAAAACACTGCTTAGAACCACAAATTTTGATCGAATGTAGATAGCACTTCTCAGTAATCATTTGAAATATCACAAGAACAAAAGCAAGTTTATTTCAATACAAAATTGAGAAATTACATGATGTTACTTCAATTTAATTAATACTGCAGTTTCCATGTTTTGTTCTTTTTCTTGAGACTTCTTGTTAAGACTGAGTCAAATCGGTATTCAAAAGACTTTCACAGCGTGGGTCATTATAGGTCTTTTACAGTGGATGTCCAAAAGGGGTGAGTAGGTACCACCCTAAGATATTTACAGATTTTGTATAGGTGTTTGAAATCTGAATCTATTCTTTGAGTGTATTTTACAGTATGAAGAGTAAATTTGAAAATATCAAAGATTATGAAACTGAATAGAATGGTTTGGTCATTTAAAATATGTACCTAGATATTTATTATGATAGGTTTTGAAATTTTCATTAACAAGGGTTTAGATTCTTCTAACAAAACAATGCCGGATTTACCAATAAGCTGGTTTAGACTGCATCCATCAATGAATGCCCCCACCATAATTGAAATTTATATATGCTTGGAGTTCAATACTCATTAAACTACAGATAAGTTAATATACAGATATGATAGACAATTTATATTTCTTAAACGATAAAAAGTAAATTCTAATCCTATATGACTGAATTTTGGAATTTTCGCTCCCATTAACTAGGCCCTCACCACTTCTTAGCCTATAGCCCCAAAAAATGTTGATCCGGCACTGGGTCAAAATATGCACTACAGTATTTTTTATAGATTTTCTCAACAATTGTTTTTTATTCCAGAAAACTCAATAAAAACTAGTCGAAATAATTCACTCAATATATAACATTTTATACCTTCCCAGTATCTATGCAATAACAGGGTTTGGAATATACATTCAACAAACTATGCACGTCACCTTTTATATCATAAATTAGTCATTTTTTTCAAGTTCAAATATACATTTGAATTATTTACATTTTATTATTCATAGTCTGTGGAAATAGTGACAACATTCTTTATCAGTTCATTACCTTATATTATGAGTTTCGTTTATGGAAAAACGAGCAGTAAGTGCGATGAAAACATTTAATCATTCTGCTTGATAGATATAGATACATACCTAGACAAAAAAGTTTCGTAAACTTCAATTTCCAATTTTTTTTTAGAAACATTGATTTCGTCTTAGGATTTTTTTTTCAGTTTATGTGTATTATATCAATATATTGATAAAATTACATCGACAATTACATCTCCTAAAGTTGCGATATGAAGTAGATAGTATAACAAATAATAATTTCTTCTTTCCCAATCCCAACAAAAATATATTTTTCAATAATTTCCTAATCCTACTTATGATAAATAACAGGCTTTACGATAAAAATGAACTTTAATTCAGAGAATTCGAAATTCGAGTGGGTATGTTTATAAAGCGACTTGTTATTGTTTAAAATTCAGGGTTACATATATATGTATAATAATTCAAGGACCGCAAGTCCGTCAACTCAATACAAATATATATATATATATATATATATATATATATATATATATATATATATATATATATATATATATATTATATATATATAATATATATATATATATATATATATATATATTATATATATACCTATATATATATATATATATATATATATACATACATATATATATATATATATATATATATATATATATATATATATATATATATATATATATATATATATATATATATATATATACATATATATATATATATATATATATATATATATATATATAATTATAATTGTGAAATAAAACTGCTGAATTAATTGAATGTTCAACTTACTTTTTGAAAACTGCCTCATATTGTTTAATCTCCTTTCTGTTAAATTCCTGGAATTCCGTGTACACATTGATCACCCTGTAAGTAACTTTAACACTATCCCCATTATCCAATGCTTCATTGATTTCTTGCCTTCTCATCAACACAGAATTCAATTCCTGATCGGCCGGCATTGTCAAATCTCAGTTTTTTATTTCCGATTTATTCAAGATTAAATTTTCGTCTTTGCGTTGGTAGCACGTGTCTGAAAGTGAGAAGAGCCGGTTCTACACCCGACGATATTGCGCGCAACAATGTTTAGGTAGGTATACTGGTATACTAGTAGAATGTTGGTTGAATCGAAGTTGGCATGGAATGCATAGCACGCTCGATTTTGAATTTGCCGCGGAAGGCGCCTGCGTTGATTTTTTAGGGAGAATGGATTCGATGTTCGATGAGTCTGGTAAGGAAGGACTATTGTTCTCTGTACTGTACTGCTATTGCAAGGGTTGTCGTTTGGTGGAGATATCGTAGGATAGCGGTAGGGATTTTGGTGGAAAACGGCTCTGATGGAAATTGTTCGGTGTAATCTGTAAATGACGAACTCACACGGAATTCCCAATTTCGAAATTATGAAGTCACAAATAGAGAGCGATACGGCCTCTGAGCACTAGATCTTGATTATATTAATATATATATATATATATATATATATATATATATATATATATATATATATATATATATATATATATATATATATATAATATATATATATATATATATATATATATATATATATATATATATATATATATATATATATATATATATATATATATATATATATATATATATATATATATATATATATATATATAGTCGCTATATATTATGAATTAAATAACAGGCACAATGAAATGAATTCATAATTTGTGTTGTAAAGTTATGAAAATAAATATTTGTTATTAACTTTTATAAAAATGTGCACTACTCATGAACTCCATTAGTACATTCTTAATAATGATTGGTTTCTGGTAACCTGTATATTGCATATTTTATTGTACACTTGTTAAATCTTAAATCGAAAGCATCCGAAAGAAACTGCTATAGTGGCACTGAGTTTTATATGAATAAAAAATTAAAATCTTTATAAATTCGTTTTCTTGAATTATCATTGCGATCCGTGATTATAATTAGGTATAGGTATATTATAGTAGATTATTTGTAAATTATTCATTATCAATTCTCCACTTCAAAATCATTCGTAATCTACAATAATACGTTGATATTATGCCTACCCCTGTCTCTATATTTCTATAGAATCTCTTAGTCTACTTTAATTTACAAACACTGTTACTTAACCTGATTTAAACATCACTATCCTAAACTTTTACTGAATCACTCTCACAATTCGTTCTGTATTGATAAAATAACAATAAATCAATATTGTTTAAGAGTAGCTGAACGGATAAACAAGGATCTGAGTATTATGACTCGCACGCCTTGATGAACACGTATACGTAGGTATATACGAATCCAGTTGACGCACACTTCAAGCGATGCTGTCGTGACTGTTACACATTTTTAGGCCTAACTTTCATTCACCAAGGGTTTATAGTGTAACGTGCGATAAAGGGACTTGATTCCAACAAATTTCTTTGCGTATGGCGAAAGTTATTTATAGACGAATATAATATTCAGTGACACAAAATGTACAGTGTAAGAGGAAAGAAGGGCACCATACTGCATCAATATTTATGGACACAGTGACAGTTTGTGATACGCCGGCCTCGTTTACAAGCTATACCACTGGGGCTGTCCTACACATCTGATGAAATTAATTGGGTCAAAATAAAAAACTCACTTTCTACCGAATTTTTCCCAAAACCAGGACTTCCACAAGGTTCCCCTCTATCGCTGGACCTATACAATCTTTATTGTTATGACCTCCATGAACCCCAGAATGTAAAGTACATAGATAACAAGGCATACTTGCTACAATTTGCAGATGACACTGCACTGATCTCTCATGGAAACACAATCACGGAAGCAGTAAGCAGAATCGAAGAAATGAAAAACAAAATAGAAAAATGGATGAGAAAGCAGAGAATAAAACTGAACCCGAAAAAATCCAAAGTCATGCTCTTTCATCATAAAAGCAACACTCTCCAACCTTATCCCTTGTAAACGCAACATTGAAACCATTACCTAACTGCAGATACCTAGGAATGACAATCGATAGCAAACTTAACTTCCAAATGTACATAAAAGCAGTAAAACAAGCAACAATCAGCAGAGCCAGTCATTTTCGATCATTAGCCTACAAAGACCAAGGTATTGGAACAGGCACAGGCTGCAAAATTTATAAAATGATCTGTAGACCCCTTTTATAGTATGGGCATCAACTCCTGGGGCAATGCAATAAAACTTGCTTTAAGATGATCGAGGTTGCTGAGCACATTGATGTCCGCAAGATTACAAAAATGAGACATCCCAACAATTCCCTACATAATCCCTCGAACGAATATTTATATGAAAGGACCAAAATTGAACCGATAGCCGATAGTTGCCTCAGAATGAATAAGAAATTCATTCATCAACAGTACCTACAACATCGACCTGATAGAACCACTAGTACACAAAACTCCATCACAGACCGAAAAGAAAATTACCAACGTAACCACCATTTGAAAACTTATTATCCTTACTCTATTATCGTAAGCACCTTTTTTTGCTGTTACACAGAAATTATAAAAAACATGTATATCAGGGTAGGAAACCTAGGTTAATAGCCATTTGAATCCTTATTCAATAAAGTTGTTTACTCTCTCTCTAATATTCAGTATAAGAAACATAATATTTAATAATTTTCATTAAGGCTGAATCCACACGACGTTGCGGACGATGCATGAAAGTATTTTTTTAGATTATTCAATTATAAAATATTGCAATATTACAGAGTGATTAAAGAATTAAATAATTAAAAAATGAAAATAAAAATCTATTTTGCTTTAGATCCATACATCAATTTTTGATACTTGAAGTCAATAGGAAAATTTATTTGTGTCAACTGTGTACCTAAATATGGATTTAAAAGTATCTTTTGGCTGTTATAATTCATAAGTTTTAGAAAAATAAAGAGAATAGGAAGTTGAACATGTGCAACTCTTTGAATACGCGGGCCACTTACTGCCCTTGAGTATTATTTCACGGAATATTCTTCAGCTGGAGTATCATATTCTTCAGCTGACTCCCCATGCCCCCCTCTTGGCGACGCCCTTGTATGAACATTATTTTTGAATGACTTTTCTCGTTGAAATGTGCTATAATTAATTCAATAACTAACAGCATTTGATATAAACGACAATTATTATAACGACCTATGCAATTAAAACGTACAAAACTAACTATCAACTTTTCACGTAATTGAGTTTCAATTTCAAAGCTCAACCTCATCGGACATCAATGTTTCAATATAGTGGCCTTATCTCCACGTTGAAATAGCAGCGACTGAGGAAAATAGTTAAAACCAAGAAAGGATACTTCCTTAACATCAACTAAATCGAAGTACGAAATTTCAACCCTCTAACAACTCTAACTCAATCTGAAGGAGCTGTGGAGGTGAGCGAATTCTTTAAAACTCTCAAATGATCCTTTCCTAAGAACCTCTCAATCTACGCACAAAATATCAACCCTATAACTCAATCTGCAGAAGCGGCAATTTCTCTCAGGTGATGGCAATTACAGTGAAAATTGATAATGAACAACATAACCGACATTCATACTTCTACGGCTTTTTGGAGGAGCTAAAAAACCCGAACCCCTTCCAAATGGAGTTAATGAGTTGAATATTTGTAAGTAGGTAGAACATGTTGATGTTAAGAAAGTGACTTTTGGCGGTAAAAACTTATAGTCTATTACTTTCGGGAAAAATACGACTAAAATGTACATACACGATGCTCAAAGTATGAAGAAACGGCAACGTTGCCAAATATAAAATGTCATAAATGCTCATGAACATTTTTTAGAAATCTCTGACATTGCAGTTTTTGTTCATTGTTAATTCATTTTTATTTCACCATGCGTAATATGAAATATATTTACATTGAATATAGGTAGGTACCTTCCTACTATTTTTGAAATTTTCTCTTGGCAGGCTACACACGGACGTCGATGTCTTAATACATCGACGTGCAACCAATAACGTGCAACCTGATTGCGTACACACGTACGTACAAAACCGTAGTTTTGTCCAGACTGCTAAAATGTTTGGCCAGATGTCTGAGCAGGAGACATATTTAGCTCTGATGGCAGTGGCGTGTACAAAGAAAAAGGAAAATGAAAATCATCGTCGAATGTGGTCTAAAGGTTGGTTTCCAAAACGATAAAATTTTTCACACATTCACCTGTTAGAAAAATGGAGATTACAACTAGAGGACTCTCGTAATTACGTAAGGATGGACGAAGAAACCTGTTCGTGACTCTTGGACATGGTTATTCCATTAATAAAACGTCGAGACACAATGATGAGATTGGCAGTAACTTCAGAAATTACTGCAAGAAATTTCCAAGATTTAAAATTCAGTACTTTAATATCTCCGAAAGCCTCACCGTACCACTTCTCTTCGAGATAAAAACTTTTTCATTTTATCGACAACTGAAGTTTTTGTAGCATTTGGTTGAATTATTTGCAGCTTCTCTATCAATATTTTGTATGCTTATTTTTTTTATTTCGGTCTAAATAGATAAATAAATGCTTTGATTTTGTCTGCCACAAGCAGTGTAGGTCCCTGCACAACTCCACAAATTCCCGTAGAAATTCCCGGGACATATTGTTCCGCAGTCAGACATAATGATGAAACTATCTGCAAACATTTTTAGTAAATATTATACAAATTCATGAAATATTTAACTTATTATTTCAAATACATACTGCAGTAACGAATTATTTCATAAACTTAACCGCCGCTACTGCTTTAAAAACGCACACTCCACGGTAATTTGCATCCACACGTAGGGACTTGATTGCATTCGTTGGAATGCGCCTCCAAAAATTCAAGCGATTCCTGAAAACATCAACGCGGCATTCATCCGGGTTGTGCATCCATTACATACATACATTAACGTTATTGGTTGCACGTTCTTGGATGCACGTTGACGTATTAAGACATCGACGCCCGTGTGTAGGGGCCTCTTCACAAAAGTTTCCTCTTTTCAATAAATAATGAATGATCAATAGCATTCAAATTGGAAGAAAGAATAGAAAAACTTGTATTCAATTTGGTTCTTTCAACTCTTTTGATTGTTTTGATGACTCAACTTGTTCAATCACAAACAGAATGAAAGTAGAACCTACAATCGTTTCCGATGTTGATGAGCTTTGGATAAACCTTTAAGTCGAAACTTCGGTCTGCTTTCGGTGTTCAGGATGATTTTCTCTTCAGAATAAGAGTGAAATCAATTCGTTTATATGATCAATAGGATCCATTTCCGCGTACCTGCCTCGCATTTAGAAAGTATTTGTTAACAGTTTGCAGAATACCAGTAGCATACCTACCATATAATATGAGTAGATTACAGCATTCTTTTACCTTTTACATTAATTGAGATTGATAATTAAATGAAAGAGATGTAACATGTACGTATTCTGGCTTTCACTTGATGCTAAATATTTAGCCCCGAATTGCAAGAATTTATAAAGATTATATCAAATAAAATAATCAAGACTTGAAACAGATAATTCATTTTAATGATATTCATAAAACAGAACGCTCAGGCAGTTCACGTCCAAAAATTCTTCAATGAATATTTCATATGAATAATTTTGACATTGTCGAAAATGCATAGGTAGAATGTTTGACTAGCAATGATAGTGAAATTTAAATAATATTTCAAGAAGATAGAACAATTTAAAACCTGAGTTTCATTTTAATTATTCCAGATGAATACTAATCAAAATTTTACGACCTATTATTCAAATGATAATGCCGAGTAATCCATCTTCCAAAACTCATTAGATCAGCAAGATCATCATCATCATCATCATATGCAGCTATGGTCTACCGTTAAGTACGGTGCAGCCTCCTCGCATATCCTTCCTTCATTCCTGCCCATGTATTACGCTGTTGAGCAGCTTGATACCAGTTTGTTCCTGCTTCTTTCCTGATAGCATAATCCCATCTTTTATTGGGGCGCCTGTTTGGCCTTTTGACGCCTCTTGGGTACCACTGTGTTTTCCTTATAAATATATATATATATATATATATATATATATATATATATATATATATATATATATATATATATATATATATATATATATATATGGATGTATAGGGTTTGCTTCTTCGGAGTTTGGTTCGATAAAATGTGTTACAACGTTTCGACGGGAGTCCCCTCGTCTTTATCAAGATGAGTTACTTAGAAACACTTAAATTATAATTGGTTTGATTTATAATTGGAAATCTGGGTAACATTTAGCTTTGCTTCTTGTTTCATTTTAGTTTCATCTATACCTATTGCCTTATTACTGTACTTCGTCAGTGGTTGGTGTTTGAAATCAGTTGCCAATAAGGGTGTTGTAAAATTTGGAGTGTAACTTTGGCTTCCTTGTTTGTCTTTTGATTTAACGTGATTATGGGACTTTGGATATAGTGCAAAATAGTATATTCTTTTCGGGGAAAATATGGTTAGAAATTTATATTGTATAATGTAGGTACATTCAAAAGGAAATCTATTAGATAATGGAAAATTACACATAATATACTGTATCGATTGGAATATAACGTTGCAAAAACAATTTGGGTTATTTTATCTGAGGTTAATTTTGCGACCTAACAGGAATTTATACAAAATCTCTGTAGTGACATTAGCGAGTAGGTATACCTACAAAGGTGAGATTTTAGTGTAGAGAATGGAAAGCTCTCACAGGATTAATTAAATGTGATAAAAATAATTGCTATGAAAAAAATTAACTTATTTTTTTACCAAATAAATTAATTGAAAACAACTGGTGCGGCATTCAGAGAAATCTTGATAAACTGAATGTACTATAGTTGAATATTCTGTGGCAATACAGTAAAATATTCGACGTTATATTAAAATGGAGAGAAACGGAGACTACCCAGTATTAGTCGATATGTCCATGACAGTCGATAGGTGACACCGTCAAGTGGTCGTTTATCAAAGTTTCCTCACTTCCAGGCTACCATCTATTTCATCTATGCCCGGGCGCTCTTGCGTTCGCTGTCACGACGCCCCTGTGCCATGGAGTGTTATCGAATTCACGAGTCCACGTCGATTTCGGTGGAAAGGATAAACTGATATATTATATAAGATGAGGTTTGCTGCCGGTAAATTGGACCAAGCTAGTTAGTCGAGTAGGTACTTAGCGTACGTTGGCTGGTATTTGGGAGGCCTCGGGTTCAAACCCCGGGGCCGACTGGTCTGCCATGAGTTTTTTCAGAGGTTTCCTCATGGTAATGTAAGTCACTGCTTGCAAATTCACAAGGCGAATGCTGGGCCAGTATTAATCCTCAGAACCCTGCCCACACTTCCTATGTTCCATAAATATCCCGTCTCACCTATCCTTAATGCACTTGTACATACAAGTGTATCCTCTGATCTGGCTGAAGGAGTTAATCCCAAACTCAAGCTGCCCGCCTCCCTGACACTTACTTCAGGGAGGAATGAAACACGTTTGTTTCCTTTCTCCGGTGAATTGGAAGAAACAATATTTTTGAACTCCTGAAGACTGCTCCGCTAGGGGGTTTGTTTTATTATTTTTATTCGAATAAACGTTGGAATTTCACGTACCGTACATCGTTAGCAAGAATAAATATGTGTATATTTATAGATACATATATGTAGGCATACAATGTAGGCACATTCAAACGGAAATCTATTAGATAATTGAAAATTACAAATAATAGACTGTATTGAATCTAGAAATCCACTATTGAAATCTAGAAATCCACTATTGAAATTTCTTTCGCCTGTAGGTAGACTGAATACTAGTTTAATATTTGATTATGAAAACTCAGGAATATTTTTATGTTTAAGTTTATTCTGATAACCAGGGCCGGATTAACCCTGTCCGGGCCCCTAGGCAACAACCCTGTCCGGGCCCCAGGTCTTTTCAAGTTGATAAACGGATGTACGTAACTTCCAGATGATCGACTCCAGGTATCCTTTTACTTCAAACTCTTATGTGATATTACAACAACATGGTTACTTTGACTTGATGCTGCAGCATCACCTTACCTGACTCGTTAGCTTTATTGAAATGGTCTTAAAGAATAGGTTATAGAAGTGATGAATGATGATCCAGGTTGCATGATGGGTTAGGAAAGAGAAATGAGACGGGACGCGGTTATTTTCAAGTTATTCTTGTTAAACGCAATAAAATACGATAAACGAAAGAAAACAGTTTTGTTAAGTACAAATTGGAAAAAGTCAACTTATTGGTTTTGTACAGTACAATAAGTTTAAATATTAACTTTTCTAACTTTTTTAGAAACAAAATCGTTTAAAACATCTTGGAAGTTGACCCTTTCTTATACATTATTTTCAATGGCCTTCATCGACAATGAATTCAAACGGTTCTGAGACATTGTTGAACGAAGATAGTTTATTAGTTCTACTACTCGATACTAGATGGTTCTGTATGTATGAAGTATTTCATCAATTGATAACATGCGTCGAAAGAGACCAATAATATTGTGGGGAATTTCATACAAATTTTCAAATAAAATTTTAATTTGATAATTTTTTTCTTCTTGGTGCGTGTATGGGCCCCCAGTCGATGCGGGGCCCCTAGGCAGTTGCCTACTCTGCCTAATGGTTAATCCGGCCCTGCCGATAACTTCAACTTCTATAGTTCTTGAAAAAGACAATTAAGATATTCTAATACCTAAGCTTTCTCTTCATACTTCCTTCATATATTCCCTGATTTAATTTGGATTGCATTCAAAACATGAAATTGAGATAAAGGTCAACAACCCATTAGATTAAATTATAAATAAAATTATGTTGTATATATCGTCTAATGAGAGAATTAAATTTATTAGAGATTTTGAGGTACATTATGGTTTTTGTGAAACGGATTAATAAAATCTATATACTATATAACTAATCAGTATCAGTCAGTCAAACAATAATTTTACTTTCGGCAAATATAATATGTTAACAATCTTCCCGATTAACAAATAAAAGGTTTCCCTTTTGTTAACAATTAATTTAAGCGTAGTTAGTTTCATTGTGTCCATGGTAATATTTGAAATATAATGATATTTTTGATAATGCTCCTTTATCGTTGTTCAAACTCATTACTAATAGAACCTTATCAGTCTATCGACAAACTAAGAGGATGTTATAATTTTGATTCACGCCGTATCTACAATTTCACAATTTTAGAAGAATGAATCATTCTGGTAAGCGGGAAGGAAATTGCACAGATTTTCGTGATATTAATTTCAAGTAAATATCAGGTGGTATAATCTATCATTTAAATATTATTTTATTTTTCACTTGTATATTATATGTTTATTTCACCTTGGATAAGGTCGCTATAAACACACTCATTATGCCCTAGGCCATAACTCCCGCATTTGCGGGCGTTATTATGGATCATACCGCTAATTTTATGATGAGAAATGAAGCAACTTTCATTGATTAAATACTTCATAATCCTTGTCGTATACGACTCTGGATTTCTCCGGCAATGCATTCGCAGCTTTGGCTGCATTTTCTATGATATTCTTGGGTAAATTCATTTTCATTTCCATTATTTCTATAAGAAAACACAAAGAAAGCAGCAATGACATTCACTAAATATGATGACAAAAATATTCACGAACGTCAAAATATCATTCATTCCTCGGGCCAAAGGCCCTCGGGCCGAATGTTTCCCTCCGGGCGTAAGGATCTATATAACGCACTTGGTACATAAATAACTAATATGTTAAGACATTATTTAATAATTAAAAAATAGTTACAAATTATAATGATTTCTTCAATTTTATTTAAATATTTGTTGATAATTTTTGCGAAAGCTATTTGAACTATTAAAACCTAATTTTCATATTTCAATCTTTGTAAAATACAGGAATATGAAATATGAAAGTAGTAATTTCCATAGGTATAAGTATATAGACAGATAGAATTTTAGAGCAACATGTAATGAGGTTTGGACAGGATCTCAAGAAAAATAAATATTTGAACACATAGGTATTGCAGTATATAATTCATTAAGAAATGAAAAATACAATAACAGTCAAAATAGTCAGAAGAAAGTTCGTACTTAACCATCTCACGCGATTAATTTAAGAATAGACGATTGACTGATTGTATTATGTTCCTATTATTGTAATAAACAATTCGCCATAGATAGTTACGTGTACCTACCTACAAACCTACAGTCTGCCATTCAGACAATAGATTTCAGGATAATTCTCAGAATAACTATTTACCAGGTATAATACGCATCTTTTTACCTTTTTGAAAGAATCTGTTATCTGTTGTTCTATCACCAAGAGATGTACAAGATGGTTTTCGCCAATTTTGAATTGAATCTACATATATCAACCGTCTGTGGTCCAGATGGTTGGGAAATTGTCTAGACCACAGACGGTACCGGGTTCGAATCCCGGATAAGATATGGATATTTTGATTGTCCAATAATTGCAATTTAAAATTATATATCAACGTGTAAAATGATCTGCTGGGTAATGTCCAAGATTACAAACCAATGAGGGTAGATGATGGGACACAGGCGAATACTCACATGTGTCCCATTATCCCCTTAAAAAAAAGACCTACATATGAAATTCTTTTTTTCTGTAAACAAAACATCACATATTGGACAAGAATTCATAATCTGTCTGTTTCATTTAATTGTTCATATTACGAGGGTCGTTCAATAAGTCCTTAGAAAATCCAAAAGATGGCGCTCGTAGTATCGGTAAAGATTTTTTTTCCGTTAGTAGCACTATCGATAGGAAAGCTGTCAAAATTTCAGCTCGATCCATGACGTAGGTCAATTTCTATCGTCGATTAAAGTCAACAACATTTGTTTATACATAACAATGGAGAAAAGCGAGTTCCGGCTGTCATCAAAACATTTCCATTTGAAAGGGTTAACGCCGAAAGAAATCAAAGCCGAGTTGGATGCAGTTCCATGGCACATCTGCACCTGTGTTTTGCGACAGTCTACAATTGGATGAATGAATTTAAACGTGGCCGTTCATCCACAAAAAGAAGAACATCGTCCGGGACGCCCAGTGGAGGTGTCTACTCCTGAAATCATCAATAAAATCCACGACCTGATTTTGAGCGATCGACGAATTAAAGTGCGCGAATTAGTTGAGGCCACAGGCATATCACAAGGTACAGTCGCTTCAATTTTGCATGAAAAAATTGTCTGTGAAAAAAAATTCGGCAAGATGGGTGCGCGCGTTTGCTCTCAGAGGGAGAATAAGCGCAAATCGTGTGGTCGACTCTGAGGTCATGTTGGCGCTCTTCCGTCGCAATCCTGCCGAATTCCTTCGTCGTTATGTAACTGTGGACGAAAACCTGGATCCACTACTAACACTCCAGAAACGAAGAGACAGTCATCACAGTGGATTTTCAAGGGTGAACGGGCTCCAAAGAAGGCGAAAACAGTGGCATCGGCCGGCAAGGTGATGGCCACAGTCTTTTGGGATACGCAGTGCAATCATTTTCATCGACTACTTGGAAAAAAGGAAAAAACGATAACAGCGGCCGTATTACGCGTCGTCGTTATTGCAACGGTTGAGCGAGGAAAATCGAAGAGAAACGTCCGCATTTGAAGAAGAAAAAAAATCCTCTTGCATCAGCGAAACAATGCGCGTGTGCACACCTGTGCTGTTTCCATGGCCAAAATTGTGGGAATTGAAGATGAAATTGTTGCCAGCATCCTGTTTTATTCACCAGATCTGGCCCCAAGTGGACTATTTCCTGTTTTCCCAATCTGAAGAAAATGGCTTGGCGGGACGATGGTTCACTTCCAACGAGGACATCTTTGATCAAACGAATGAGTATTTTGCAGAACTTCCGAAATCCTATTTTTTGGACGGCATAAAAATTTTGGAAAAACGTTTGGAAAAGTGTGTAGAGCTGAAAGGAGACTATCTGGAGAAATAAAAAAATTTACCCTAAAAAACAGTGTTTTCCTAAGGACAGTTCTTTTTCTAAGGACTTATTGAACGACCCTCGTACGTTATGATGTGATGAATTGGATTAAAGGCAATATTTTCCGTAGCGGAGAGGGTTCATTGTTTTAGCTCTACGCTCTACCAAGGAATGTTAAAAGACTTCACCTTATAACCTATTCTTGGTAAAAGCATGAAGAATTTATGAAATCTCAATATTCTCACAGCTACATTAGCTTGATTAAGAATGTTAAACCCTTAAAAAGGTTAAAGCTTAGTACAGTCCAGGAAACACACGTTTTTCATTCCCCCCTGAAGTATGTGTCAGGGAGGCGGGCAGCTTGAGTTTGGGATTAACTCCTTCAGCCAGATCAGAGGATACACTTGTATGTACAAGTGCATTAAGGATAGGTGAGACGGGATATTTATGGAACATAGGAAGTGTGGGTAGGGTTCAGAGGATTAATACTGGCCCAGCATTCGCCTTATAGGTTTGCAAGCAGTACAGTCCTGGCGATAATCGCTTGAAACACACCGACATCATCATTCAATGTTGCATCTGTGGCCGGTGACATTGCAACATCCATCAAATATTTTGGGGTAACGAATGGTAACAAAAACAAGTAGCTATGTTAGTAGAGGAGACCAAGCGGGGATTTTGGGATTCACTCAAGCGCGACAGAATAACATATTGGGAGAAACCTTGCACCCTGTTAAGTATCCCCATCATACTTGAAACCTTTATATGGGGGCGTTCGTTCGATCGTTCGAAAAACTCGAGCGCGTCAGATTAAGGCAAGGTGAGTTAATTACATGCAGAAGAGTATGCATTTCACTAATCTGACGATTTGCACGTGGCATAAGGAAATAGGAGACTCACAAAGTTGTGAAAAGAAGTCGTCACCTTGACATTCTCGAGTACGGTTAAATTTTTATTTTTATTTTGAAGGAAATGTCACATTTTTTTGCATTTTCTAATACCGGCGATGATTTTTGGTCTCGTACGGCCACCCCCACCATGCAAACCGGCAGATTTACTTACTTTCGTTATAAGAGACATGTGGGGTGTATAAACTATTAATATCTGACGCACTCGAGTATTTCTATATAACGATTTTTTTTACATTTTTTGAGAATCTGCACACGTTTTCCCCACCAGTGAAATGGCATACCTACATCATATAACCTTTTTTCATTTTAGCATCTAATCTTCACAATCCAAAAGGTCCCCACGACGATCGAGTAAATCCCCTTTTAGTATCTCGGGCTCCCATACTATGTTGGTTTGTTTCGATTTCGACACATTAAATGGGCAACATCGGTGGAAACGTGATACAATTCATTATTTGCTCAAGCAGAGGATATAGTACTGGCATAGTTTTTGTCTTTACTTCCAGAATACTCAGCAGGTAATAATTAATTAAATATGGTCATACTATGTTTGTACTTTTTTAATTAGTATTTATTTAAAGGTAAAATGCTGAACAAAATGTTAGAACTTATTGAATTGTTTCACGCAGTCTTTGCCTTGTGGGATATACAAAATCAAGGAATAAATTTGATAAAAATAAGAAGTTTGATGATCTAAACACTACAATGTTCAGCTGGAAGAGATTTTGAAAAAAATGAAATCTTAGGAACCTAGTATCGAGAACCTGAAGCTGCATTAACATCAGCGGCAAACGAGTAGTTCTTTTTAAAAATTAAATGTTTCCTAGTTGCTGCAACACAAAAAACAGTTTTTCTTCTTGACCACGAAACATCTATGGCAACATTTTTCCAGACACAAGTTCGTTCGTTGATTCAACAAAGATGTTGCCATGTTGTTGAGTTGCAGGTTGCAGGACATGTTACTTGGTCTGTAAAAGGCTTTATACACCTGGATTAATTTATCCATATAACTTCTTGTATTCGGTAGCGCCAATTTTTAGATGATTTGCCAAATCGCATAGTTATTATTAAAACTTAAAACAATAGTCGATAACTAACAAATATGCATTTTTACCTGAATAAAATTCAGCTGATTTGGCAACGTGGAGAGTGTTACCTGTGAATACATAGAAGTGTATACTTTAGACACGTAAGTTATATGTGATTTTTGTTAATCCGTTAACGTTAACCCAACTTTTGTAATGTCAACAAAAACAATGGGTCATTGCAACTTGAAAATTTCACAATTCTTTTAACATTTGGTGAAATATTTCACTCATCTTCTCAATAGAATTTGTATAGTCATGGTTTGTTCTTGTTCTATTCGTTTAAAAAGCGGGAGATGTCGTTTTGGTATATCATTTGATAAATAAATGTTTTAATTATTACTGGTACCAAGTTGAATCAGAATTAGTAAGAATAATGTTAAAATTTGCATGTGTTGATGAACATAGTGAAATTATATCATTTTATGTTTTTCAGGTTTCCTTCAGAAAGTACTAATACTTTGGTTCAGTATACTACGGTTTTCTCCAAACAAAATTCTTTTCCAGAGAACAGCTTGGAGCATTTTCTAGAAAATAACTTTGAGATTAAATCGAATGGAATAAAGTTTCAAATCATGACCATCTAATGCCCTTGGTGTAAGACATTAAAATATTTCTGCTTTGAAGGCATCTATATATTACATATTAACAATAGTTCCCTATTTAGGTAGTTCAAGTATCAGTTTCTTTTTTCCTAAATCTAGTAAACACCATAAATAACTTATTTGTAAATATATGCTGTAAACTGAACTCAGATAGGTACAGTAAAATAAACAAGTTATAGAATCTATCCATGCTGCATTATCAACAGTTATTAGGTATTTGACGGAAAGCAGATAATAAATTATTCCTTGAATGGAAAAACCCTTCAGAAAGAGGATTTAGTAGTAGTAGTAGTAAGAGGACGAAAACATAGAACACAAAAATATTCATGTTGTATCAGCTTACTATTATTATTTCAGTTAGCCAAAGGTGGTGAGTATGTTTGGAAATGTCCTACTACTCCTCACAATTGTAAATGGTAATATTCTATTGACGGATTAAGAAATATTTTAATACTCCTAAAATGGAACAACATTTACTGGATAACTATAACAAGAGGAGTAGGAGCTACACATTTCTCAAGGTGAAACAATACATCATGGAATATCAATTGCAGAAAATGCACATTTTAGAAGAAAGATTTTCTAACTTTATGACTGATATACATTGGAGGGGTACATTTTTCCAATTTGAACTCAATAATTCTTGAGAAAATTCAAATACGTTATTTTAGATGAAGAATTCTTTTGAAACAATATTAGAATTGTTCAAATACGGAAACTAAATAAAGCTTTGTCATCCGGATAAGCTTTGCAAAACAATGAATTTGAGTTTTTATTTAATCAGTTATTTTAACAAATTTCTTCGAGTTACTTAACTCTATAATGTTTGATGATATTTATATTGGAGGAATTTTTCAGCGAAATAGTTTATAAGCATAAAACAGTTTTTCTGATAAAAAATTTGAATGCCTTGACTATTTACCTCGAAACAAGAATAAATAAGAATATAAGAATAAAAATATGAAACCAAGTCAATTTCAAAAGTAAACCTTTTCAAAATTCCTTTATTGTTTTGTAGAGTTTATAGGTATCACAATAAAGTAGTAGTATTTTATAATATTTGTTCATTTATTTCCAGATTATCTTGTTCTCTGGTGCTACTCTAATCTGATTTGGCTAATGAAAATCTTGGAGAATATAAAAGATTCATAGTTCACATAAATAGTAAGCAATGAGTAGTAAGATATGGTTGTCATATCAAGGAACATTAGACCAAACAAATAAGTTTTCTTACCTAGTTCAGTCAAAAATTCTTCTTCACAAAGCTCACCATTCTCATTCATTGTGATATAAGTGACTTCAATTATTGCCTACTTCTGAAATTTGTCAGAATTATTTACTAGCTTTACGTGTACCATTTATCTTTAATACTTTCCATAATTTTCTCCAAGAATTTTTTTGCCAAGATTTTTTTTTAAGCCACATCAAGTTAAAATAGTACCTAGAGCCATTTCAGACTATCTGAAAATGATCGGACAAATATTGTAAAATACTTCTATTGAGTTTATTATGATGTTTACAGTGTTTTATATTAGTTAGTTTGAAAAGAAAAGGTACACATGTATTCAAGTGGTATGTATATTTTATGTCTTTATTGGCATTTTATTGAGTGTAGAAGAATATTCTTGCATTACATTTTGATACATTAAATGCTAAGGCGAGTGTGGAAAATATTTTGTATATAATAGATTGCTGTTTGATATAATGGAAAGCTATGAGGGAGGCCTATGTCCGGCAGTGGACGTCAAGGGCTGATTGTTGATGATGATGATGTTTGATTTAAGATCCTTTTTTCAGCCCTTTTGCCAAAATAGAAAATTCAGTAGGTATCTTTCAATAATGAAAGTCAATGAAAACATTCCAATACGAAGAGGCTCAAACTTATTTTTGTTTGGGATGGATGTAAGCATCGTTGTTAACCAATTCTGGAGATCCTGACCAATACCTGTTGCCATGTTTCCTTATATTACCTATCAAACGTAGCGACAAATAATACACTATTTCCACAATGGACAGGAATGAGAATCCAGTGAAAAGTCCAAGTAGACCACCACAATTGGCCAGAAAATCTGTCTGTCCATATAATTCATTCCTTTCAGATGTAATGAACTGCTGTTCTTTGAAGAATAAATTTAGTCTAGTCATCTGAACTCTGAAATGGACAAACGTAATGATTATTATTTATACCAATTCGTATTCTATTTATGTGCAATATGTAGTGGAAAATTTGATTTGATTTACTGATGAGGATTTTAAAACTTTGCTATTTTTATACTTTTTGTAATGCAAATTAATGGAAGATTTTCCTTATAGTATTTTGATTACACTGTAGTGATTATCCAGAAAATTATATAAAAGACAATGACTACCTCTGTACTTTGTTGAATAAATTGTTAAAATTCTATAATGCAAAGACTTGAAAACATTAGCTAATTAGAGTTTTCAATCAACTTCTTTTTTTACTGAATTAGAAATTGAATCATTAAATTTAATGACAATAGGAGCTTGTCTTTGTAATCCATACATGTAGAAAGTAATCACATACTAAAAAAAAATCATAAAAGGAACCCATAGGTGCAGGATATTTTTTCTGGAAGATTGTAGGTCTATTTACACAATTTAGTAAACTTACCCTGGAAATTCACTAAAATTGGTCTTGAACGACTGAAAAACTTTCTGCCAATTGAAATCGGCTTGAGATGTCTCAGCATTGTAGCTCAGTGTAGTACACCCAGGTAAACAATCACAGTCAATAGTAGCTTCATTTGTATCCTGTTGTTGAGCCAAAATTCCTCTTTCCACCCGTTTGGACAACAATGCACCTAAAAGTAGAGATGGTCTAACATGTGAAGTTTTCTTAGTTTCAATTATAGATGGTTTGAATATAGATACTTCCATAACGAATCGGCTTTTCGAAATAATAATATCGTTATTGATGATAGTGATCCTCATGGTATTAATTGAAATTTGGTTAATCGTAGTAAACTAAAAAGTATGTACCTATTCTCATTATGATGAATTATAACATAGTAACAGTGAATTATAGTAATTCGGATATTGTAATTATTGTTTCCGAAATTCTCAATAGTTGAAAATACTCAAAGGCATTTTAGTTTACTTACTTCTGGCATCTATCATGCATCCTATGCTTCCAGATCCGCAAATGGCCATATCCTCCTGATCTAAAATAAAATAATTTTATAAGTTTACTATTTGGGTCAAAAATATATTGAAATTACAAATATCTTCAGCACATATAGCAAACTGACTAAAATTCGTATAAATATCGAGATAAAAAACAATTGTACCTTGGTGTCCATGTCGCCCCCATTTTTATATGAGTAAGGGTTGATATGGATTACCAAACATTTTAAATATCGAAAGCGTGTAAGTAGATATTATAAGAAAATTAAAAAATTCGTTCTAGTGATTTCAAGATAATGCTTTATATGAGTTATGTGTAAACTTCTCAGGTAGTTAATTTCAAATAATTTTAGCAGAAATGCCAAATTACATTTCTGCAATGTTGGGGTATTGGTAATTTCATTTATGCAGTGCTACTAAACTATTTTTCGATTAATATAGAATTCAAAATCTTTTTTATATCTGGTAGTATTCAGAGCCCAGTTTACCCTAAGTGCCGCTCTAGGGCAACGTGAAAAATGCTGACCCATTACCAATTTTAAAAAATCATTGATTTTCTTAACGGGAGGTTGAAAAAAATTTTACTCACACCTCAAATTTTGCCTCCCTCGGACATTTTATCACCCTGGGCACTAACCCTATCACTGGTCATATTTCACATATACAAAAACATTGCCTTCGGAACAAATCAAAGAAGTTTGTGCGTATGAAATCAGGTTTATGATAGTGAACATAGTAAATTAAATTTTCCAACATTTTTACAATGATCACCTACCATATAGCAGACAATTCAATATTTAATATCGGTTTCATTGAAAATGCTCTATGCTGATTTCTATTACTTACGTGGCATGTGATAAGCCACACAGCCGCATCTTCTGTAGGTATAGTTAGACATACATTCCACGTTACAACTTTCTTGTGTATAACTTTTATAATAAAGAAGATGACGTTCTTCTGGAAAGTAACACTGTCTTCTATGTGGATCATAAGTCTTTAATCCATCGGAAGTTGTCATCATATCTGGTTTTATTGAAACTACCATCTCCTGATTCAAAGGCGCTCTGAAATATTGGGTTCCTACTTGTGGTATGGAGGCGGGATGATGTAAAAGAATCTGTTGAAAAATATAAATTCATTATCTTTCATCTGACTTTGACCAAATGAGAGGAATCAAAACATTTAAATGTCACTAAAACCAGTTAAACTCAGTTGAAGTGTGATCATCTGAATTTGAAGAAAAATTATAATAAGTTACTGCCTTACGTAGGAAGGTACCTAACTGGAATTAATGAATAGTTTCAGATCCAAATTTTTTCAATGGTACCTCTGTAGGCAAGGAGAACTTAAAACGCCATATTGTTATTGGTAATGAAAATTCTTTCTCAAAATCAAATTGTTTTCTTTTGATTTTAAACTCGTTTTAAGCTGTTTATTGTGGTAGGATGAATGATTATTAATTATTAAGTTAAAATTTTGATTATTTGTATGCAAAAAATTTCTATGACTTAAATAGGTAGTTCATTATTAATGCGTGAAACTACTTTATATGAAAATTAAGTTTAGATATAAGAAAATGTAATGTGAATTGATATTAACACAATTTCTCTCATTTCATTTTCTACATACAGGAGAGAGGATATTTGATATCAAATTTTTTAAATAGCTATGATGTTGAATTAACAATTTTTAACATTAACACAATCTCAATAGTTTACGTTGAACAATTTTAAGGAAAACTATTTTACAGTGGACATTCTGACAGTTTTGACTTAACCCTCTCGTTCACCTTGTCCTCAGTTGAGGACAACCTACTTTGGATTTTTTCCTATGAAGTACCGCTTGCTCTTACTCCTCTGTCACATTGTCTTCAGTTGTGGACATCATATTCTTCCGAATGAATATATATATATGCTGCCATCTTCAAGCTGATCAAAAAAATAATCATGCATTTGAAATATGGGATTCCGTAGGGTAGCTATGACAGCAGTGTAGCGCTCTACTGTTTATTTTTTTGTTGGCTATATTCGTTAGACAATGTGTTTGAAAACTGTTTGTTTACGTTCAAAATAAGTGTAGACTTGTTCCAAAGCAATTGCGTTAGGTGATTTTTGTGTATACTGTAATCAGCGATTTTTGAAAGTGTGGCGTACTAGTTTGAGGACATTGTGAACTACCGGTAATGGCAACATCTAGGTGAATATAACAGCACTTTTATTTTGATTCTACAAAAGTTAAATTAAATACACTACAGTACTTCGAAAATGGGCGCAAAAATAATAATGGAAAATATTGATATTTTACCATC